>JAYMFT010424512.1:0-17464 GCA_038088735.1 Panulirus argus
TATATATATATATATATATATGTGTGTGTGTGTGTGTGTGTGTGTGTGTGTGTGTGTGTGTGTGTGTGTGTGTGTCATGTAAACCTCTAACAGCCAGGATACGAACCTGGGTCCACAGCATGGCAGGTGGGAGCGCTACCACTCGGCTATGATTGCCCCTAAATATGTGTGATTTTGCTAGAATCACAGTGATGTTGTGTATGTGCTAATTAAGAAGGCCAAGGATTTCCACATCAAGATGAAGACTGAAACTGACTGTGACAGTTCTTTAAGGTGGTTTCAGATGCCATCCATGTTTTACAGTTTACACTTGATTGACAGTGAAGTAAAACAGTGGTAGCCAGTATAATTGTTTAATGATCTTGAATGCCATTACCCTCATTCCCTCTTTTTGTATCATTGGTTCCATGCCAAGAAATTTGTGTTTGGATGTTAATGGCATGGCTTCCTAATACATCTCACTATAAACTTTTTTGGTACTGTTCTTTGTTTTATGTGATTCTAAACATTTTTATTTTTGCATTAGTCCCATTTTTCATAATTTTTCCTTCCCTGCCCACTACTTCTGGATTACATGATATCCCTCAATAAAAGATTCCAGGTATTATTAGAAACACAGTCATGATAGGTTTGGTTATATAAAAAATTGTATATTTAGTTAAAGAAAACTTGATCATTATTTGTTATTGAGGATATCCTTAATAGATTATTTTCTTTTCTTTGCAGAATTAAATATATAAAGAGAAGATTAGGTAAATTAATGGTACAATGACTGACAATCGTATCTACCGTACTCGCACTCTTGGTATCCCAGCCCAGGGTTTGAAGGACCAGTATGCAGATGGCACCGCAGCTAAACTCTGGGAGTTATATATTGGTGACAAGAACAAGAGAACTCAGACTTACCGCAGCTTTATTGTTAATCTCTTGAGGGAAAAGAAGTGTCATAATATCCTGGATGTTGCATGTGGTACTGGGTAAGAATTTAGTATCTCTGTTGCACCTGCTACAGCTTAGGTGTGACATATGGGTCCAGTTTTTGTACATCAGTCTGGTTGTCTTGAGCATCCAGCCTTAGGTGGCACACTGTTAATGTATTTCTGTCATTGGTAGTGTCCACAGTTTATCCCTTGGTATTCAGGTCTTTACTTTTCAAAGTTGATGTAACTCCATATTCCTTGGAACTCCTGTTTCATCTTTCCTTGATTTTTTTTATCTCAAAGTAATTTTGATTTTGAATTATTATTGTTGATGGAACTTTAACTTTGCTCACATTTTTATGTCACATTTCTTTGCCTAGTATTGATTGACTACAGGGCTATTTTTTTTATTATTGATTTCTCATGTTTTATGTAGAAAAAGGGAAATGTCTTAAGAAACTGTCTAACATATTGCAAAGAGAAATTCCTCATCACTCTCTCTTGAATAAAAATTGTTTTAGACCATGAATATTTTTTACTCTGTTGTAGTAAATGAAAATAGAAAACGTTTTGTGACATTTTAGGGATTGAACCCAGACTTTTTCGTACTAGGAAGGTAGTCCTTCTGCTGCGCTCTGACTGCCTTTGCACAAATCTCAGAGGATTTTGCCCTTTAGCATACATTGATATAGTTCCATTCTTATAGATTAACAACTTCATGTATTACATTATGAAATAATATTTTTTTTTATTTTGTTTGTGCTAGTTTCAGATAACTTTTTTATTTTTTATCACTTGGACTTTTTCCCATGATGATCCTCTTTACATAGTATCATAAAATTATTTTGATTTTCTTGTTACCCAAATCTTTGGAACTGTTTCAGTAATACTGAATTGATAGGGACCTCATTGATGGTTAAGTAAGTCAGCATAGTGCTTAGAATGTTTTGGCCCTCAGAATTTGGTAAACAGTTCAATGGATGTGGTGGACATAGTTAAGAAAGACATCATACATAAATTCAAGAAGTTGTATGACAGTAGAGGATGTTCAAGAGATGGAGCTCCACAAGTGTTAAACTCCCTCTCTGTACAGTGCAGATAGGTAATTACATAGTGCTGAAACACAGACACACATGGTGCGCTTGTGTAATGGCACTTTGTGAGAGTGCTGACACACAGGCACTGTTGGTCACTGAAATGTATTTCCATGTTTAGATATGGTGTTTTGTTATCATCAAGTGTAGCCCATAAGGTTAATATCATTATGATTTAATTTCATATGATTTCTCTTTGATAGTGTGGATAGTATCATGCTATTGGAGGAAGGTTTCCAAATGACAAGTGTTGATCTTTCGGACAAAATGCTTAAATATGCTCTCAAGACCCGGTGGAGAAGACGCAAGGAATCGGCTTTTGATAACTGGGGTGAGTCTTGCTGATTTTCAAGAGTAAACTGCAGTATTTTAGTGTTTGGTCAGTTTTCTTTAGTATTGTAATTAATGAGTATACTAGAAATCAGGTGATTTTTACCAATATTCCAGATGAGAGGGAAAAACGTCTGTGAGAGATGCCTTATTTGTAAGTGCTCAGATAATGGGGGGGGATGTGTGAAAGGATGATGACTGCTTCTTAATATTTTGTGATGAGCTGAATGATTTTAAAGTGTAAGAAAACTTTAGAGTATAAAGAAGATAATTTGAATATTAAGAAACTAATGATAATATGAACAGTGTGATATCATGGAATGAATTAAGATGTTGTATAATGTAAAGGTTAGCTTGCTGCAGAGAGGTACTGATACACATCAGGAAATGGACTACAGTAATTATACAAGGTACATGGTAAGTAATTCTGTCACAGTCAAGAGTAATGTAAATGGAAGAAATATGAAAACAGGAAGTGCATTTATGATAAATAGGTACAGAGTTGCAAAGGAACTGAAGGTTGATTATGTGATAGGTAGTTCTGCATGGTAAAGTGAAACTGGTCATTGATGTATAAAATGAATGAAGTTTAGATTTTGTGGAAAAAAATTGCTGAAAGGGATATGAATATTGAAATATTAGTTATCAACATGATATACATGATAATTACTTTGATTTTCTTTTTCCAAACTTTAAAAAGTTAGATTATAGCCTGTTTCTTAGTTCTAATGACAGATTTCTGTAAATTCTTTCAAAGCCTATTGACAGATTTCTGTAAATTCTTTCAAAGCCTAGTACAGTAGAGTAACAAAGGAAGGCATTAGTTTTGATGACAGAAATACCTTAGTAGAATTGGAAATTATTTGAACTCAATCTGTATAGTAATGAGATTATTTTTAGGTATGTTTCTGAATGTTAGAATCCATATATTATGAGTATGTACTGTCTTTTGATGTATTGATCTTAATTATATGTAACCAGGTAAGCTGTAGCTGAAATATCGTGAGTGATACATGAACAAAATGAAAAGATTTTCAGTGAGTGGTAAACTGCCCAATTTTTTAAGGATGTATTTATTAGAAACAGAAATTTATTTGATGTTTCCAGTGACTGGTAATACAATTAATGTAATGTTTTCAGTGATAGAGGAAGCCAACTGGTTAACACTCACAGATGATATAGAGGGTATGGACTCTTTTGATGCTGTCGTCTGCCTTGGAAATTCCTTTGCGCATCTTCCTGATATGTCTGGAGACCAGTCTGAACACAAGTAAGTTTCTAATGTAATTATGTTTTTTAAAATCAGGTGATTTTGGTGACCCTTCACTCGAATTTTATACTGTGTATCATTATAGATAAGTACATCATATTTTTTTCCCTTACCTCCACTTGCTACCTCCACTTGCTCAGTGGAGGTTTAGAACACCATTTTGGATGAACCAGTCAGATATATTGGAAAAGGAAATTCATTAAACAGGGTCTTCCCCGACCCATTTGGTCCAATTTAGTGAGGGTTTGCTCTAGTCAGATTTTAGAATGACTTACATCCATTTAATCATTTGTCTTGATATTGCAGGTTAGCATTAAAGAACTTTTCCCGCATGGTGAAGCCTGGAGGAATACTAGTAATTGATCACCGAAACTATGATTACATTGTTGATACAGGGACAGCTCCTTCGCGCAACATCTACTATAATGTTAGTATTGCAAAATATTGGTTAAATTTTCTTTAGTCTCTTTCACTTCACATTTTTTGTTTTTTAAAGTAAGCATATACAGAAACTTTAAACATTCAGCTATAAATGACAGCCCTCATTTAAAATATTTGCCATAGATTCCTTAATCTTAGCCTTCACAGATTTTCCAAAAGTGTCTGCCTGTCATTATGTGACATGCTGTAGCTAAGATAAGAAGGAAATCTGCATATTGCCAAAGTCATAGATTATAAGTTGTCAAGAGGACATTGCAGGAAGTTGAGCAAGAATCAGTTTGAGAAAGATATGAAAAGATTCTTTTAATAAACAAATATATGTTTGAGTAGGACAGGCTAAAAGCAGAAATTGTGAATGCAGGTTGAATATAAAGGTAAAATGAATTTTATAGGATGTTTTCTTCTGATTTCACTTATAGAAAGATACAAACTCATGGGCAAGCATTTTATCTCAAATGAGGCAGAGCATATTATCTTCAATAGGACAGATAAAGAATTACCAATTAGAGTGGTTGAAAGCTATACCATAGATACATCTAAGAGCAGGCATGATAGATATTTTGCTTCAAATCCACTGATGACATTATTTATGCCTCCTTAGTTTCATGAAAAGTTTACTGTATTTCTCTCTTGGAAATATCTTTTATGCCTTTTTACTCTTACCACTCTCTTCTATGAGTTTTTGATGTCTTCCACTATTACAGACAGCCTCAAAAGTACCCAGTGATCTTTTGCTGTTTGAATTCCTCTGTATTCCTTTGTATCAAAGATGCTATGAACAACATAATTTGTCATAAGAGGAAGTCTGAGTGTGTGCAGGTTTCTGAGGTTTTTGAAATGAAGATACAAGCCCCAGATCCAGGAGACAGTTGTCTCTCTTGCCAACAGTGTTAGCTTTGAAATGTGTTTTGTTAACGTGTTTTTAGGGAGATGGTGGATCTTTGAGTAAAGTTTGAAGTGTGAGGTATGGCTAAGCATTCTGTTTCTAAGGTTTGGTGATTGGTTATGTAATGCTTTGGTTGAGAAAGGTCTTGTGCTTTTGCAAAGAATTGAGTGCAGAATATATTGAGGTTAGATTGTACTGGGAGTATTTTGTTGTGCAGGTCTGAGTTCTAGTGGTTGTTGGGTAGCCAGTGATTGTTCTGAGTGCTATGTTTTATGTGGTTAGATCTTTGATATTATATTTGCTTTTGACGTGGTGAATGACCTAGCAAGTGAGGCATAGTTTAGGGTAGAGCAGATGCATTGCCTGTAGAGGATACTAAGGGATTCATTTTCTTATCCAAATCTGGGTATATATAAAACAGGGGTGGGGTGGGGAGGAATAAGAGAAAGAATAGTGAGTTATGGTATGAGGCAATTAGATTGCCAATGAATGCAAAAAAGAGAAGAGAATGTTCCACAAATGGGGCACCACTTGCGCAAAACTTCCTGTACAATACAGATAGATAATTACACTTTAGTGGAAGCCTCTGTTAATGTACAACTTAAGTTCTTCCACTCTACTTCATCCATAGATATATCTCAGTGTTCAACATCTCATGGAAGTTAAATTTTTCTCCTTTATTCTTTAAATTCTATTTTTTTTTTACTATGCTACTTTGTTAAACACTTTTCTAGTTGTAGACTATTATAAAGAAAATGTCAGCCTACATATTTCTGTTGCATCTTTTAAGCTTCCACCTAACCATCCTGTAATCTTCATAGTGCAAAATGACCATTACCTTTCATGTTCTTTTGTATCATAAATATGCCAAAGAAAACACATCTAATCTGTTTCTTTAGCCAGAGTACATGTATTTATAGACATCCACACTTCAAGAATATAGTTTCAACGCTCACGACTGCTGATACATAAATTCATTTACCATTGTTAGCTTAACTCAAGACCCAATACCTTTTACTCTGTCTCTCACTCATCTGTTCATATCATCAGGCTATTTTTGTAAAGATGTACAGACTATTATTTCTGTAAATACATTATTTCCAGCTGTCTTTATATTACCCCTCAGTCACCCAGGGAGTTGAAAATTTTCTTGGAAGCTCTTGTGGGATTTTGACAAAACCATCAGAATTCATTATTGATTCATTATTATTAATTATCACCAAATTTTATGCAGTAGAAAACTCAAAGAATAACAAGCAAAACCAGTTATACAAATATTTCCAAAGATGATGCAAATGCATCCACTGTGTGCATACTTAAAACTTATTAGCCACATGGCCTGCTTCATACACCCAGCTTTGGATGCTGCATAGTCTAGGGTATGGGACCACTTAAGAGGTGTGAAATTCAAGCGGGTAGAACCTACTCAAATAGTCTAACTTGCTAGAATATGGCATTCATTCTAGGACTAACGTGACTACCATTTGACAGCTGAGTTTTTGAAATTTTATCGCATGCCTGTATTCCAACATTAGTTTTCACAACTTATTTATCTTCTTCAGAGGCTTTCAGATGTCAGATTAGATTAATATTTATCTTGTAATAGTGTTATGCATAACATTTTGTTATGGTTTACTTTCAGCAAACTTGAGCTGCGGCTACACACTGCCATGATGACTCATGGAAATATGTAGTTGGACAGTTATTTATGAAAGCCAGACTAATAGAAGAAAGTGACCATATATCGTCAGGTTAATGACTGCTAAAAGTCTTCACTTAAGAGAAAACTTTACTGAAACTGAATCAAGTTTTGAGCTATCTTTGAAAATTAGCAGTTACACCTCTTAGTAGGTAAGCACACAGTCCAAGTTGACCCATAGAGCCAACTCTCACTCTTTAACATATATTGCTCACATATATGCAAGTGGGATATTTTTGGACCTCTGAAAGTAATTTCACTATTTCTCTGCTTTCAGCTAATAATCAGATATATCTGTGTGGCATTTGCCTTCTGAAAGTGTAAGCCATGTGCCCTTTGCCCTTTGAAAGTGTAAAGCAGACTCCATATTTTTGCTTTAGAATTCCATGTATAAGGGTGCCATTAAAGCACATATGCAGAATTCGTAAAGCCTACACCTTTTTGAGACTAATCAGTGGGTGCCATGGAAAAACTCACTGCTATCATCCATAGAAATGTTAAGGAAATATTTATTATTATTAGAGCAACCATTTTAATAAGGACTTCATTTTATCTGTGGTCAGTGTTTTATTTTTCTCTTCTGCCCTTTGTCTCTTTACTCTCTTGACTGTCTAATGAACCTTAACATTAATTGGTATTTTATGCTGCTGAATCTCATCAAACAACATACAGAGTGTGAATTTTTACTGAACTGCATAGTTTTTTCAGTAGTGTGTATAACATTCTAGACACAACACCTGAGTTGGTCCATACTGGGTTTCACTAATTTTCATTTTCCAATATTGATAAATGTTAGTTAGAAAAACAAAGTTGCATTCTGAACAGATAATGCAGATACAGAAAGCTGAAAGCTTTGGTGATTATAACCTAATGATTAGTGTAGCAATAAATTCACCGAAGATTACTGGAAAACATAGCTGATGATCATGTAAGTAATAATCATCAGTCTGATGATGAAGAAATTAAGCACTTCTCTTATGGTATCAGTATTGTTGGGTATTCAGATGATGATGATGGTAATGAACTTGGTAGTTTACATAATGAGTTTTAAAAGGGCCTTTCAGATAGAAATAAAAATGTGGGGAAAGCAACACCATTATTATACTTCACTTATGCCCCCATTTGCTCTCTTGTTCTCTTGACACTATTAAGCTCCTTATTCTTCCTGAAGTCTGCTGATCTTGCTCACTCAAACTCTCATATTCCCTTTTTTCAGCCCCTGCACCTTCTTTACTTCCTGCCACTTTCACTTTTACATATACCAGTCACTTCCGCTCCTTTCCTGCAAGGAACGCTGTCTCTTTTCTCTTTTGCTCGCAACTTAACTTCCTCATCCTACCATACGCCACACTTTCTCACATGTCCAGCTCTCATTTATGTGACGCTTTTCTTTTGTATGCAGGCACTTTTTTCATAATTCCTCCCATTCCTTGCCCACTACCCTAGTTTTGTTTACTCTTAACTTTCTGCCACTGTTCACTTGATATCTTTGGGATCTCTTCCCACAAGCTTCTTATTCAAACTCACTCAATTTGACCAATTTTTTTTTTTTTCTTTTAAGAAAAATCACCTTTGTTACATGTATCTTACATTTTGTTATTGTTGCTTTTAATGAGTTAAAAAATTGTCAAGCAACTCTCACAAGGGTAATCTTTGTCTAGTTGCAGAATGTAAGTAAAATGTGAGATACATATTAGATGTGTCCAAGCTATTTCTGTTTTCTCTGTAAGGTGGAATATGTGCTGAGGAGAGAATTTGCCTGCAGTAATGAGTAGTGTTCATCCCATGTTAAAAAAAGTCTTGCCACCATATTGAAGAAGCAGTGAGTTCCAAGGTCACATGCATCATATAGAATAGAGTTTGTGAGGAGACATTACTTTAGCATAACAAAGTGTGTACTTAGTAGTCAGCTGTTTAATTTTACCACTTACCCCTGCTCTTTGTAGTGTTTTCAAGATTTTAGGTTCATTCCCTGTATATCTAGTACTTGGATTAGTGGTTAGTATTGTATGTGCAAAATGGGCTGCAGTTTTGGTGTATGATTCACGTCCCTGCTATGGAACTTCTTGTATGTAGGACTTAAGGTTCACTGTTACATTGTTGCTGGATCAGCCATAAAATTTTTTTCTTCGTGTCTGATTTATTGTCATGGACTGAAGTAAGGTTTTTCTTTTTTTTTAACGATGTTTTGATAAATTTGTTAAGGCTTATGGGAGATAGTGAGAGTTCATTAATTAAGAGATAGTGAGATTTCTTTAACTTATAAAGGATGTTTTCCACCTTTATGCATGAGCAGTTTAGTAATTAGCTGCCCGGTATCTAACTTAAATAGCTTCATTTATGTACTAAATGACAGTACAGTAGTTCACTTACAGACAGTGGTATTTTTTTTCATTTTTTGAATAAACTTTCAATATGAATATTAAAAACAACAAGTATCTGTTGAACAACATTAATGGATACAATTTGTCATTTTTTTTGTAATACTGGTTTTCTTACAGAGTGATCATGTTCAAGACATCAAAACATCTGTGTTGTATGTCAATGGAAAACCTTCATTAGTGACACTGGATTATGAAATGGCTGTTACAGATGCAACACGTGATGAAACAGACTCTGAAATCTCCAAGAAAGGAAGAATAGAAGGCCCAACAAGAACGTAGGATTATTTTTGTTGCTATTTTGGTAGAGGTTGTACCATTTTAAAAAACAATATAAAGATTTAAGCATAACACAGGAAGGGAATAAAAGAACAGCTTATTGTGGGAAGATATAGAGCTGAACAGGAGTGGATCTATACTGAGTAAGATTGGCTCAAGAATTTTCAGTTCTTTACTGATTTATAGATCAGTATTCTTACCAATAGACAGCAACATCTTTTGTTACTCATTTGTTCTCTACACTATGCATCTGCTCTTGTTCCTCTGCTCAAGTATCCATCACTTAGTTTTTAACTGATACTATTATGTGCTTGCTCTTCTTAATGAATTTGCCCACCGTTCTTAAAGATTGCCTCAGATATGCAGTAAATTTTTTCAGAAATGATTTTTCATTTTTCTATGATGAGAGTTGTGCATCATCTACTGATAATTCATCTGCTTCATGGAAAATCAAAGTAGCTTTGTAAACATTTTTATACTTCAGGCATTTAGAGTCCCATTGCTAAGTCTGTTCCAGTTACCTACCATCTTTTTGCTTAAACCGTATTTCTTCACAACCTTTTCTATGAGCTTCTTGTTTAGCTTTTTGTTATGACCTTTATTACTGTATCATTGCATCTCACTGTTGATGTCACCCTGCTAATTAAATAATTAGATGTCTGTAATCAGGTCATGCCTAGATGTAGGCCCCCCCAACTTATTTTTAGCTCAAGCTCACTTTGTTCAGGTATTGTTTTAGTTTGCCCTTCTCTGGGCTAACTCAGTTATATCTTAGTGTTTCCTTAGGTCTGGTGATGAGACTTGAGAAGCATAATCTAGTAATATGTGTTGTTGGAAGTTTAACAGATTTGTCCTCATCCATATATGTAAACATGATTTTAATACTTGCCACCAGATAGAGTACCTGTTTAACAGTTCTGATATAGAGCTCTGTTGACAGGAACTTGCCAGTTCAAAGGAGTCCATCTCTGCTACTGATTGTAGCACAGCCTTGAAGCTGCAGGAACCCCATAAAGGGATCCATGGGTTGTATATTTAAAAAGATATTTCCCTGAATCCTTGTTCAGTGTGGGTTTTTTCAGTGCAGAGCTGAAGTTGATGTGCTGAAATGATTTGAATATATGGAGAGAATGAGTGAGGAAAGGTTGATGTATGTGTCTGAAGTGGAGGGAACAAGGGGAACAGGAAAACCAAATTGGCAGTGGAAGGGTAGATTGAAAAAAATTTTGAGTGGTCAGGTGAAAGGTGGAAGGTGAAAGACATGCACAGGATAGTGTGAATTGGAATGATGTGGTATACTGGGGTCGACGTGCTGTCAGTGGACTGAACTAGGGCATGTGAGGTGTCTGGAGTAAACCTTGGTAAGGTCTTTGGGGCCTGGTTGTGGAAAGAGTGCTGTGGTTTGGATGCACTACACAAGGGGGAAACAAAGGAGGAAGTGCAAGGATGGAGCAAATAATGCTTTGGAGGCTAAGGGCCTGAACTTGCAGGAGTGGGTGAGGCTTGCAAAGGATAGAGTGAATTGAAATGATGTGGTTTGCAGGGGACAGTGTGTTGTCAGTGATGTGAACCAGGGCATATGAAGTGGTAGGGATGAACCATGGAAAAGTCTATGGGCATGATTGTGGATAGGGGCACTGGTTTTGGAGCATTATACATTACAGCAAACATTATACATTACAGCAAACAAGAATGGAAGAAAAAATATATGATCACATATGCAAGAGTAAGGATGAGGATATGCAGTTTATAATAAGTACTTATCATCATATTCTTCACCAAATTCTTACTTTTTGCATTATTCTTCTTATATAATGTATATTTAAGTGTGAATTGCACTCATGTGGTAGTTCTCCAGCATTCTCTCAGATGCTAATACTTATATGATATTTTCACCATCATTTTAAGACGTTTGTTCATGATTTATTTGATCCCTTCAAAATGATGGCTGTGGTTAATTTGATTGGTTCATGTACAGTACATCTATTCTTTTTTTTTTCAGTAACTTCCGTTTGTCATATTATCCTCATCGAGTTGCCAGATTCGAGGAGCTGCTGAAGGAAGCTTTTGGTGAAGAAGCAAAGCATTGTGTGTATGGAGATTTCAAATCTACTGGAGAGGTGAAAGATCCTGCATTTTACATTCATGTGGTTGAAAAGCCAGCTTAGTGATACTGTGTTTCATGTGTTAATACCCAGTCCATTTCTGAAGATGGTTGTGATAGTTGTTTTTAAGGTTCAACAGGGCAATCATTCCTGTGTATGCTGGAGGAATTGGAGACAAGAACAGAGCAGTTAGAGGTGACCTTAGAATTTAATTACAATGGTCATACTTCCAGTATGAGTGATTCTACAGAATTGTATTTAACCCTTTGGGTGCATCATAGGATTTTCAAGATCATTCTCACAAAGTGCAATTTTACTATCAAATAATGAAAGTACGATTTTGAACTTTTTTATTACAATATCAATATAAAAAGGCATGAGGTTTCCATATCTGGTATTTAAATTTGTTTTACATTGTAAGTTGTGAAGAAAATAGGTTTTTATCTTAAAAATGCTTAGAAAAGTTTTTCTTAAAAAAAAATTGATGATACCACATTTTGCAACATGTAAGACACACCTTTTTCTACAGTATGCATTCCAGAAGTCACCCTGTGTCTAGTACAGTGAAAGTCAGGTCTATAATAAACATAGTGCTGGTATTAGCCTGAATTTCTAGTGCCATCGTACGACATACAGGATCTTAAGACCCCTTATTTAATAAACAAGTACCTTGAAAATTATCTTGAATAATATATTTTATACAGTGGAGTCATCACTAGATTGTAGATGGAACACACCTGCAAGGCTCTAGATGCTACAGAAAATGATCTAGTAAATGAGGAGTGATAAGTTAACTATTCATACCAGTCATCATGAGGGTGAAGATGAGAGAGACATTTTCTCAATTTGGAGATGTACATAAGCCAATGGAATTTTCCTTTTTATTGTTATTTATCTTAATATTTGGTATACAAGACTGATTATTCATTGGATAAGAAAAAATCTTGATCAGAAATGTACATGCAGTATCTTTATATACTATCAACAAATGATTTTTGTTTTTTGGTAATGCATTCACTGAGGGGTGTTGCAACAGCTGAAACAACTTAATGATGATTGCAGATGCAGCTATAGCAACACCCTCTGAACTTTTGCACCTGAGGTATTGGTAGTAAGAAATAGCAACACATGCCAGACAATGAGCCAAATTTTTTTGAGAGTACTGGTCTGTAGCCATCAAAATGTTTTGAGGAAAAGTACGATATCCATTCACTACTAGACCACCTTCAGCCCTGCCGGCCCATCTAAAACCTGGGGCTCAGATACTGTAAGACTTGTTGACATCCTAGATGCAGTAGATTTGACTGATTTTAGTGAGCTTGAAAGTAAAAAAGAAACACAGAAAAATGAAGCATGATAGTGACAACTCTGAAATGAGCAGTTCAGATGCCACACACAGATGACATAATCAGATACAGGCGATCAGCTCATGGTGGATGTCCATGCAATATTGAAAAATTAAATATATACATATATGTATGTAATGAAGAAAAATATTGAACTCATACTAAAACTTGGGAGAAAGAAATTAAATAAAAGAACAAATAGCTTATCATTGCAGCTCTTTCTGGAGTTCCCAGGAAATGGAAACTGTATACAGTATTTACAAAATGATTATAACTTTTATTATTTCTGGCAGGTATATTTTTTGCAATGGAGTCACTCATTCTAAATAATACAGAAATACTAGACAGACAGTCAGGTTTTATGGAAGTGAATAAAGGGAAATATTGTCAGAAATAACTCTCCTAGAAAGATCTCTGCATTGATCAAAAATGTTTCAAAAGTGATTTGTATCACAAAATATGAATATTCAAAGAAATTAATTTGAGTTAATGCAAACACCAAAGAACCCAAAGGTATTCATGTAATGAAAAGAAAAGAAAAAAAAATCATTGAGTAAGGGAAAACTCAGGAGTTACACTCATGCATGTGGCAATGCTAACAGGAATTTCCTCTCGTACATAAATTTTGACCCTTCCAGAAGGAGATCAGGGAAGCTACTGGAATATTTTTTTCTCGAGGATAAGTACTCTACCAATTTCCAGAGTCAAACTGTGTAATAATTAGCTATGTAATTTATTGAAATCCCCTCACCCAGAGGGTTCAAATGTACAGCAAGTCATAGTGAATGGATTAAGAATGAAGAAATGCTTTGGTTCATGTTTTAGGAATTGTGTGTTGTATGAATAATAGTACAATACTTATTTTTGTTTGAAATTTAATCCATTTATATAATTATTTTTTTCATTTTCCATAAATAATAACTAAAAAAAACAACCTTAAATATGGTCAAATATGAATTTCCAAGATATCCTCTACCAATTTATGGGTGTATCTGATACACCAGAGCGTCTTATATGCCGCCAAGTACAGTAATTACCCATCACTGTTACTTAAGGGCCAAAACTAATTAAGGAGATTGTTTTAAGATATATCATACCGGGCAATATATTCAGAATATTAACAACCTTTCTTTATTCCAATATAAGTTAAAATTCATCAAAAAAATGTGGATTAGGTTAGGCTAAGATAGGGAAGCTTAGATTAGATTTGCTGTGAATTGTTGATCAGTAAAAAAAAAAGACAGTTTTATTCAATTTGAATATTTTTACTTTGTACAAATCAAACTGTTAACTATATGTAATATAGGAATACTCTTATATAAACTATCTTCACTTTTACCTGTTTCATTATCTGCAAAATGTAAAGCTGAAAGGATCAGCTGGTGTGTATTCCTTGTAAATACTGTTCCAAACCTGGAAAAAGTCAGCCAGTTTAAATAAGAGGAAGTAAGATGCCAAGGTAGGTTTGAGCACCAACCCCATTTACTTGTAAATAGCTACAAATGCTTCAAAATCTTCACATTCTAAGTTATAAGCCCTCAGTTCGTTTTCACTATCCACACCTTTAAGTCATTTCCTACTGTGGTCATGGTTTTCTGTAAAGAATGGGAGAAAAAGTGAATGACCAGCTGATGGGAAAGTTTAAAGGGACACCCATGAGCTGAAATCAAATACCAGAAAATATCAGGCATCTGGCAAATGGAATGGAAGGTAGCTTTGCTGACCTTAATGAATCCATAGGCCACCCAGTCAAGTGCATAAGTTCGAATTCTGGTTGCAGCAGTTGGTCCTCCATTGACCCTTAGGGGTTGGTTGATTTATTGGGGACCTGGCTTATGGATGGTGTGGTTAGAGAGGTAAATGCAAGATTTTTGTAGAGAGGGGTGAGTATGCTGTCTGTTAGGGATGAGAGGGCCTGGGAAGTGAGTCAGATTATGTCTCCTGATGGTACAGCACTGATGGCTGATTTGAGTAAGAAACTGCAGAAGTTGGTGATTGAGTTTGGAAAAGTGTATGAAAGATGTTGAGAGTTAATGTGAATAAGAGCAAGGTTATTAAGTTCAGCAGGGTTGAGGGACAAATTAGTTGGGATTAAGATTGAATGGAGAATTATTGGAGGAAGTGCAGTGTTTTAGATATCTGGGAGTGGACTTGGCAGCAAATGGAACCATGGAAGTTAGATATCTGGGAATGGATTTGATAGCAAATGGAACCATGCAAGTAGAAGTGAGTCATAGGGTGGGGGAGGAGGCAAAGGTTCTGGGAGCAATGAAGAATGAGTGGAAAGAGAGAATCTTATCTCAGAGAGCAAATATGGGTATGTTTGAAGGAATAGTAGTTCCAACAATATTATAAGGTTGTGAGGCATGGGTATAGATAGGGTTGTATGGAGGAAGGTGGATGTGTTGGAGATGAAATGTTTGAGGACAATATGTTGTTTGATGGAGTAATGTAAGGGTAAGAGAGATGTGTGGTAATGAAAAGAGTGTGGTTGAGAGAACAGAAGAGGGTTTGTCAAGATGGTTTAGATATATGGAACAAATGAATGAGAAAGGTTGACAAAGAGGATATACGTGTTGGAGGTGGAGGGAACAAGGAGAAGCGGGAAAGCAAATTGTAGGTGGTAGGATGGAGTGAAAAAGATTTACAGCACTGGGGGCCAGAACATGCAGGAGGGTGAAAACCATACAACGATTAGAGTAAATTGGAATGATGTGGTATACTGGGGTCGACGTGCTGTTGATGGACTGAACCAGGGCATGTGGAATGTCTGGGGTAAACCATGGAAAGGTCTGTGGGACCTGGATGTGGATAGGGAGCTGTGGTTTCAGTGCATTACACATGAGAGCTAGAGACTGAGTGTGAGCGGATGTGGCCTTTTTTTTTTCCTGGCGCTACCTCGCTGACACAGAGTGGTGATGCTGTTAACTGTGGGGTGGGGTGGCACCGGGAGTGGTTGAAGTTGAGCAGTACGAATATGTACCTGTGTATGTATGTATATATGTATATGTATATGTATGTATATAAGTATATGTTGATATGTATATGTATGTATATGCACATGTATCTGCGTGTATGTATATATGTGTGTATATGAGTGGATAGGTCTTTCTTCATCTGTTTCCTGGCGCTACCTCGCTGACACAGGAAACGGCGATGAAGTATAATGATAATAATAAAATTAATGATAATGAGATGGCCTTTGTTATGGTATTCAGTTGCCCATCTCATCTCAGTTAACAAAAAAATATGCAAAATATTGCAAATATATATTTTGTTGCATGTAGCATCACAAGATACAGTAGACATTCAAAGAGCATATTTGATGTGTAAAAAGAAAAGAAAAAAATCTTCCTCTGTAGGCTGGAGAAGTGTGAAAGGAAAGATGTTTGATTATGGTTTAGTTACCACTGTTGTTGCTAATTGGAAGCACCTATCCTTGTGAAAATCACCAGATTATTCAGTGAAAGTGTTAGATGGCTGGTGAGAGGGAAATCATTTTTAAATGGCTGTGGTAAAAATATGAACATCATGCCCAAGGGTTATTTAGGTCGTCCAGAAGTGCAAACTTTGCACCCAATGGTTTAAGGAATGCTCCTTCTTGATGTAAAAGGTATATGATATTGTTTTGCAATGTGTATTGTCTGTAACAAGCTAATGTGAAAAATCAAGTGCCTGGAGAATTTCCCATTATATCATTTCTTGAAAATCATGAATATGTGAGCTTGGTTTACTTACCAAGTACATTTAGAGGGATCATAAAAAGTTTCATATTTCATAGCTCTCATGTATACCTGCCTTGAATTAAGTAGGTTATAGAAATGGTTCATGCTGTGTCTCGTCTTTCCTTGGTGGAGTAGCTGAATATCCAATCCTTTTAATGTCAAATATATAGCAGTAATGTTGAGACATATTTGTTTTTATTTCCATTATGGAATAGAAATGTATGAAGACAGTGAGACATGCCTAAAGTAACATAATGAATGTATACAGATATTTGGTAATTATGTTATACAAAAGAAAAATTTAATGGATCTTTTTATCTAGCAAGTGATTTTCTGTGTAATTATATACTATAGTGGTCCATGCAAAATTTCAGTCAAACTTGTTCTTTATAAATCTTTCAGTACCTAAGGAGGGAGATCATAACTCATAAGCCTTATAAATTTACAGAGGATTTTTTTCTGATTGTGAAAAAGTTCTCAGTTTTTAATGTAATGATATCCATTAAACACTTTTTGCATTAGAAGTGTGGTGTTTTATGCCATTTATATATTCTTTCTGTATTTTCTTTCGTGTTTGCTGTTTCCTGCATTACTGAAGTTGTGCTAAGAACAGACAAAGAAAATGCCTAATTCATCCACATCTATTCTTTAGTCGTCATGTGTAATGCACCAAAACCACAGCCTCCTTACCACAATTAAGCCCCACAGATCTTCCTGTGGTTTCTCATGGCTGCTTTGCATGCCGTGGTTAGGTCCACTGACAGCACGTTGCTCCTTGTGTACATCATTACTCCAGTTCACTCTGTCCAATGAATGCTTTTCACCCTCCTGATTGTTCAGGCCCTGAGCACTCAAAATATATTTCATTACATCCTACCATGTCCAGTTCAGTTTCCATCTTCTTGTCCCTTCCAAATTGGAGGTGGAAGGATGGAGTGAAAGGGATTTTGAGCAGTTGGGGCCTGAACATGCAGGAGGGTGAAAGGTG
>JAYMFT010424523.1:2500-32457 GCA_038088735.1 Panulirus argus
GCAAATCACCAATACAAACAGTTCCAGTCGGTAATGAACCACCGATGACGCAGAAGTTACCCACGGGCTGAGTTCAGGGAATTATATATGTAATCCACCTTTACAAGAATAATTGAAACTGAATTGGAATTTAGACAGACAGGCGAGTTTATTTTCTTCTCGATTTCTTCAGTTTCGCTTCTGTCTCAGTCAAATGGACACGTGAAGCAAGGTATCCTCCTCCTCTATAGCCCAGTAGCCGATGGCAGTTCAAGAGCGACCAGTTGTATCGTTTGTTTCATATGATGCAACTTACTTGTGTTAAGCCTCCTCTAACCACTACAACCGTCCCAGTGCAATACGCCACTCGGAGCCCGACCTCGGCAAGGATGAGACCACAACAATAGGATAAACAGAAGATGAAGGCGATGAGTGTAGAGACACTGCTCGTCTTTTCTGACACTCCAAACCATCAACTAGTCCATACTATTTGTCCGTCCGTCCGTCCACCTGTCCTAAGTCTGTATACAAGGCAAGGAAATTACCTCACGTAGGTAGGATTGAAATAGTTGGCTGCTGGGGTTATATATTTTCGGGAAGGTTTTGTAGTGTGTCATTTCATAGTTGAGAGGGAAGATTGAGTCGGAAAATATCAAGGATGGGTGGTTAAACCACCGAACAACGTAGTGAACTGTGGCGCTCAAGGTGTGGTGGCCAGGGAGGGAAGGACTGGTGGTGGTGATAATGAAGATGGGTGTGGTGTGGGCAGGGAGGGAAGAAGTGGTGCAGTGAGGGAGGATGTCGGTGGCCAGAGAGGGTAATCGTGGATGGTGGTGAGGGAGGGTTGGCAGCCCTCAGCAGAAGCGAGCAGACAAGGGCCCAGAGGGCCAGAATCTGCTAGTATATTCTAGATTTCTTTTCAAATATGTAAATAAGTATAAAAATGTTACTGAAAGACTGCTCAGGAGAATGTAATTGTTCTAAAAGAAGATATTTGCAGAAAGGTTATATTAGTAAAAAACTGAGAGACGGATTGATAAATAAAACAGATGAGTAAGAATCATTAAGACTGTTGGGCATATGACTGTGAACCTTATGTACGACAGTCCCTTCAGCAAGACAGGAGAGTCTCCTTCCCTTATTGAAGTGTCGCAACAAGCGGCACACACACACACACACACACACACACGAGTAAATGTAAAGAAGAGATGATGGGACACAGTGAACGAGGTCCTCGTTATAAATATCATCTATCAGGAAATAAGCTGCAGGAATCTGTGTGAGAAGGGCTTGGGAGTCAACATCATCCCTAAACCCATCCACATTACGAGAGCAGTGAAGGACAGAAACTGTCTGCTGGCAGATACTTAAACTGCATTCAGGTAAACAGATAACAATATTTTCACAAGCTGTTCAAATCCTACAAAGCGCCAAAACTAGAATATGCTTCTCAGGCTTGGTCATCACATTTGAAGAGGGAAAGGGAACTATTAGAGAAGGTTCAGAGGAGGTCAACATAGACATTACCAGACTTAAGAGAGCTGAATTGTAGGGAAAGGTTGGAGGCCTTAAATTTGTCTAACATCGAAGATAAAAGACTAAGGGCCGACCTTATCACAACCAACTAGTTTCATGACGTCAACAATGAACAGTTCTTTGAAGGATCTACAGTAAAGGAAGAACAACCAAAGGCTATATCATAAAATCAGATCTGGCTCAGGTTAATGAGCTGGCCTTGATTAGGGCCTCAATTGCCCATGCCGTCATAGCTAAAAAGAAACGTTAGAAAAGATGTAAAGAAGTTCTTGAATAATATAAAAGTGGTGGATGAATGTAATATACTGAATGGTAAATCTATAAATGCAGACAGCATAAATATGTGTAAGACGTTGTATGATGGAGAGAGATCTTATAACGAGGCCCCACGATTGGAGATCTCCCATCCTGTACGGTACAGGTGAGTAATACCCGACATACACATACTTTTTCATTTGGAAGCTTTTTAAGAATAGATGAACAGCTACTTCCTTCCCAAGATTATCTTTAAACTGGTGGTATATAGTACAGCAGTCTATATAGTTTCTTATTGGCTCGTTGGTTCTTGCACTTGTTTTTCGTACACTTTGATAAGCCCCTTCCTAACGCTTCTTTCATCATACCACACTATCCCGATGACCAAAAACATATAACATCAGAGCGTCATGATCAACCGAGCAAAAAAAGAATCTTATTAATCCCACTCTACTGATTAATCCTGTGACCAGCGATGTCCAAGGGAACGTCTGGGGAATTTCTTCTCTCGATTCCTTTTGCCATACGGCTGCTTCTTGATGACCTTTCTCACTCGTCTTGGTAACAACAGCTGAACACAGCTATTGTAACCTCTGCCAGAATACAGTTTAACCACAGCTGAATAATGAAGAGACACTTCGTAACGCCGTTCCACCACACCTACACGATGAGCAAGCACTCATCAACACTGTCTATCTACACCTGCATAATGAGGTCAACAATACTAGCACGAGGGACATACAACCACAAATGCACAATGAACATACAACCACACCTAAAAGATGAATATGCAACTACACCTGCACGATGAACATACAATCACACCTGCATAATGAACATACAACCACACCTGCATGGGGAACGTAGAGCTACAACTGCATGATGAACATACAACCACACCTCCACGATGGACATACAACCACACCTGCATGGTGAACATACAACCACATCTACATGCTGAACCAACGGAAGATTTAGTTCACCCACGCGTGCACTGATGGTACACCTGCGGTTTTACGACACCCTACAAAGAAAGTCAACTGAGAATGTGAAGGGAAGGAGAGAGGGAGGGAGGCGGAGGAAGGAACTCCCGCACCCCAACGTCTCCCTCATAATAGGTCAGAGGGAGGAGGATGGCAAGGCAGCTTGGCCAAGTATTACCCAGCGATGGAACCAAGTTTCTTGGCGACCACTTGCCTCTGTAGGGTGGCGGTAAGCCAATCTCTGGCTACCCTCTCATGCACCAGCCACATCCGTGTTCCGCCCCTCAGTCAAGCACCAGGCGCGTCCGTCTCACACCATTTACTCAAGCACCAACCACGTCCGTGTACCACCTCGCATTCAAGCATATTCAAGCAACAGCCACCTCCACGTTCCAGCACTCACTCAGACAAAAGACTCATCCGTGAACCATCCTTCACTCAAGCACTAGTCAAGTCCGTGTTTTACCATTCACTCCAGCACCAGCCACGACCTTGTTTCACCACCCACTTAAATTCCAGCTCCGTCAATGTTCCACACTTACTCAGGCATCTTCCACTTCCATGTTGCACAACTCATCGAGGCCTCATCAACAGGCGGAACAAACCTCACACAACATGCCACACATGGCTTCACCCAACCATAACCTTCCTTCCTTCCCTCCTAAACAATCCTTCGACACCGACTTCCAACACATCATCATACATCACCCTCCACAAAGAGGAGAAAAAAATGGTTAGTCAACATCATAGATAGCCACTACAGCCAGAGTCACTGACAAAGGCCTCTCCTCCAAATTTCTTAAGCTCTACAGGAAACAGTTCTTTTTCCATCCCTCTTCAATTTCTTATCTCGTCACCTTCCATTATCTTTCGCAGACCACTGTGTGCAAATCCCCTCATGTGCAGATGACGTCACAATCACATCACAACACCCTGACATTACCCAAGCAACGACGGGCTTGCAACACTGCATTCGCATTTGGAACACTGGCTCTCACATCAGCAAAGAATTCTTCCGCCAGACTTTTAACTCCTGACAAACTCGAGTCAACCTGCACCTCCTATCACCCTGCTTTGTTAACCCCTTGACTCGACGACGATCCAACCATACTGGGCATAACTTATGGCGCAAACGACACACACTCCCCACATTAAAAAAAATGAAAAACGTAACGCCTTTAAAACATTTACTAGCATCAGATTTGGAGAAAAAGAATCCTTAAGTATTCTCTACAACAATATCCTCCGCTCCATCCTATACTACGCCTCATCTTCCAGGTCATCCACAAGGGAATAATAAATTTAGCAAAACTACACAAAACACAGCACTCGGGACAATCACCGGCTGCCTCACAACCACAAGTGTTCGGCACCTGGACAAAGAAACAAAGACATCCCTAATCCACACTCTAAAACTGCATTTGTATTTTTGCAACAGCACAAGACCCTTCTCATCCAGTGCTCTAGGTAAACAGCCACTAATCCCTTAGCGGAAATAAGAAACTTACCTTTGTTTCACAACCCAACAACTCATATTCACAAATTTCTCCTCTTCAACATATACAGTATTGACGAAACCAATTCACACCGAAATAACCTGACAAACAACTGCTTCCTAACTCAGTCTAAACGCCAATCCACCAGACAAACACTTAACTGAAATTTCAGTCTCGAGATTTAAGCTAGTTACCTTTCTTCGTCTAAGCTCTTGACACCATTGATCACTTCAACATTATACACACCGTTGCAACTCATCGCAAGACCCGCTCACGAAACAACTTCTACACTTATTCCTCAATTGTTCTGTACCCATTCCACAACACACCACAAAGAGAGATACGAACCTTTTGACCTGTGGCGTCCCCTGTCTCCGCCTTCATGAGGTTACACAGCGAGTGAAAAGTCACCTTTGGCGAGGCTGTACAGTTTCGTCAAAGAACTTTGCACTCCAAAGGAGTTCATCATTTCTCTGCTAATGCAGATTGAGCAGCCTTGGAGATGTAGGTGCCCCTGGAAAAGGGATATTTTCTTTATATATATATATATATATATATATATATATATATATATATATATATAAGAAAATACATAGTATCCTTATGAAGAACACTATAAACAAATTGACTTTAATATTGTTTCTCCGTTGGCCTGAGAGGACAAGTTCAGTGGCCGTGGAGGGTCGGTGGCTCCATCCTTTAAGGCCAGAGATTCCAGGAGGAGCGTGTATGACCACAGAAGATGCTGACCTCACTGATCATCCGCGGTCCACCACCAGCCCTGCAGCAGGAGCGTGTCTGACCATGGAATGCTGTGGCCTCCTCACTCACCACCCACACTCCACCACCAGCCGTGCTTTATTCACTCGACTTCAACTTAGCTTTAATTATTAAAAGCTACTAAAGAAAACTTGCTAATAACTTACATTTTTTTTGTCTGTTTACGATAAAACGAACTATTCAAGTCCAACTTTAAGTTTGTAGTCGGTCAATAAGCAACTGTATGTCATTATAACCTGTATCAAGTAATCACCACCAAAGTGATTTTCAAACGCATGAAGTTCGACAAAACAACAAATGTGGGTACGAGACGAAGAGAGCTCTGACGGGCCTTGCCAGAAGCTTTTCCTTATCTGTAAGGGCGTTATTTATCCCAGGATGGAGAATCTGCTCGCTCTTCCTCCACCTCTCTGTTACATAAAGTGGAATCAAAAGCCTTCCACCTTGCTAACTTTCTTGCTATCACCTCTCTTCAACCATCCCTTTAAGTCCACGATGATGTTGCTGCCTTATTTATGTTCTACGGTTATCACGTCGATCAACTCTATCGTGAGCTTGTGTCCAGGACTCAAAGCCTGGATCCACAGCGCGCGATTGGTTGCTACTTCCAATAGCTTCTCTGTTAAAGACCAGTTTCACGAGGACTGACCGTTATGATTATTCAATTTTTGGTCGAACAGCGAAGTTGAGGAATTCTCTTCCTTCTCTTTCACCCACTCTTTGTATAGAAGTCTGCCTTATAAAGACCTGAGGAGCTCTAATCAGTTCCTCATACGTTCCTTTCGCTCATATTCTTTATATGTCCTTTCATCAGAGATGGCCACGAATTGGACGTATTTGCTCGACCCACGTCGGCTGCTATAAGAAAATCACCACATGCAAAGGTATCGTCAAATGCAGCACAGACTATTGTAGTACTATGCGGTACTCTGGTCGGTTGCCTGTAGTACATTACTGTGTAATGCTTTACTCTTGATTTGTACTGTAGCAAAGTGTAACCCTCGGCTCCTGTACTGCTCTAAAGTACACTATCGTACACAGACTATGTGTGGTGACTCCCTACTCCGGTGCTCCACTACAGTGCACTTTAACACACACAGGTTGCCTGCAGTACTACATAGTCTTACCCTGTATTCCTTGTGCTACGCTAGACTCTTGATTATTTCCAATGGCCTTTCAAAACCCCCTTCTTTGCTGACACAATGTGATTCCCTACACCCCTGATACATTACATTGCGTCTTTAAATATCTTTTTCATGAAACTGTCTCTTCTCTCTCGAAGGCTATGTCACATCCGCTCTTCTCCCCTTCCATTTATACAAACGTGCTCGCTCCCTCCCCGTCCAATAATTCCGTCTCACTCGTCATTCCTCACAATAAAACTTTATCACGGTTAGAGGACTCCCCTACCACACACACACACACACACACACACACACTCGCTCCCCTGGGCCCTGATACAGCTGTTCACAGGCCGGCCCCAGAGAAACCCCAGTAGAGAGCAGCAGCAGTTCATTGTACAGTCTCCCGCGAGGAAGAAGATATCGCGAGAGCCTTTTCATCTTTACGGGCGGTATCGCCGACCAGGATCCAATATTTTGTAGCTATCGCAGTGCTGCCGCCACCAGTCACGGCCTTCCCTGCCCCCACGCCCCTCACAACACAATGTTCTTCATCATATTTCTTCAATACCTGCTTTATCTCATCTACAACAATAACCAAAATCCTATTTAGAAAAATCTTCTATGAACTGGCTGCTACGATGCCTCCTTCCCTCACACAGCCAACCTGTGGGATCTCCTCCCCTTCTGTTGTCTTTCCCTCTTCATAGAACCTTCGCCCTTTGAAGGGTGAGGTCTACAGACACCTGTGGAGTCCTGATTAATTTCGACTTCCTTTCTCTTTTCCTTTCTTCTTTCACCCGGGATGGCCACGGCTGGGACGTACTCACGCGTCAATGTATCTCTAAGAGTGATATTACATTTTTATTGTGACCAAGAGATGAGGTCGACTTGCGCATCCCTCGAGATGCTGATTACCATCAGCTGCGACGCCAAGTAAAGACATCTTCAGCGGAGAAATCATTCTGTATATCTTCGCCCTACGGTACAGGGACGCAAAGGTCATACCATCTCTAATGCGGGCTTCGTGTGAAGTGATAACAGCGTGGCGACCTGTACAACCTGCCCTCTAACGGCTACCAGTGTCCACAGTTCCCCTGCATGTTAACATACTCCTAAGTCAACTACTCTGCCTCCTGCCTCACAGGCCGTATGAATCAATGTCACTACGACCATTAAGGGGAGAGAGTGTAGGAAAATGGAATACATTCAAAGTGCGTTAACAATCGTGGTGCCACGGTCACTCCAGATAGTTACCACATCATCTGTCTCTTGACGTACTGCTCCTTCTCAAGGCAAAACAGTTTTTTCTTTTTTGTGTGTGGCTGTTCGATCGTGACTCCCATCACATGCAACCTGTCACCAGGTCTGGCGAGGGGGAACGTGGACATCCGGCGGCAGAGGAACACCTTGACGAAGACCAGTGTGGCCACAAATGCATCCACGGACCGGGGAGCGTCTGGGAAGATGTTAAGAGGGCTGACAGTTGGTGGTGGTGACACCAGACCGTGTTTCATCAACCAGCAAAATCACTCTCTCTCTGAACTATTTTCTGCTGGTGGTTCTTTTGTGGCCCGAGGTCGTCATGTACCATACGTGGCAAATTATGTTTATGTAACCTAGTCGTAATAACGAGATGACGAAGCAACGATAGAGGCGAAAAGTGGCGAAAAGTGTACAGCAACAGTGCCTAAAACGGACGGTAGTGGTCACAGCCGCCAACACATTTTGTCTCAAGAGTCGCGATCAGTGTTTACAACCATGTCACCAGTGAGTGATTCCCGCAGTGAAGTGTATCACTCTAAGTGTGACAACGGCTAGGCAGACACTGCTGTTATTGTGAGACTGAAATCCTTCGGTTCACTCTACGTCAGCAGCCGCAGGCAAGATCGTCTCAGGCATTTCATCACCAAGGCTGCACAAATCCACTGTCATCAAGTGTTATCAACACTCGAAATTCCTCGACTGCGGCCTTCACGAGCCGCGCTGCTCCTTCTGCCACCAAAAGTCACGCCCCTGATGAGACTGGCGGGCTCGTCAACGCAAGCAGGTCGGTTAAACTTTTTTTTTTATGCTGAAGGTTCCAGTCATGGCCAAAAGCCCACTTCAAGGCCGAGCCTTAATTGAGATACAGAAAGAATTATGAAACGGAGAAAGATAAGACAAGGGAAAGTATTTACGAATTATGGAGGAAGTGAAAGACCTGTATTTTAAAATATGTCTGGTCATAGTTATTGGGAAAGACATGGGAAGGAAGAGAGTTCCAAAGCTTCGACGGATAGGGAAAGAAGCATCACAGACTGTTCCTGAAACACGCTGGGCTGAGGATTAGGAACCGTTCCATCATCTACCCACCTATGGACGTGTTGAGGGCGAAGTGCTGCACCATCACAAGGAACTACGTCCGTCCCGCCTCACTGCTGAAATTTCCGAAGGTGGGAGGTATTGTATGTGGGTTCGTACAGTAATGGGCATCCATCTCCGCCAAAATGCCTCCATAATTCATTGTGCTTTATCAGGTGCCCGGCTCCCCTTGCAAACGAACTATATAACACCTCAGATTACCTTAGACTCAGGTGCGTGTGTACCGTACTAGTGATGTGTTGGCAATTTAATCAAACTGACATAACTAACCCGCAGGAAAAGCTGCAATTATCATAAGATGACTTTCCTGTGCGGGTCAGGAACGCTCTCGTCCTTATTCTAACCGATATGGCTGAATCAGCTCCGACCACCCCAGCCAATGCCAACCGTCGGTCGCACCTCGTAAACATATGGGGTCGAGAGTCAAGACATAAAGGGCCGGTTACCTACCTAGTCCACAAAATGTCCCTTTGGACGGCAGATTGTCCACTATCCCTGGAGTGAAATGATGACCTCAGATGATGTAGGAACTAAATGGAATGATTACGTCAGCACCATCACAGGTGCCTACCATCTCTTCTTCTTCAAAAAAGCTGTAAGACTTCAAGCAACTTAAAAGTGCCTTGGATCATACCTCCGCATCAAGAGACTAACGTAGCCACAGGACCTGAGTAAGACTGAAAATGAGAGGTCGATTTAAAAAGAGAGTTAAACTTAACCATATTTTTACAGGGCAGCTCCGTAACAAAGCAATTTATAATGAAATCTTTTGACTCGACTAAGCTACAACACCTATAAGGTACGACGTCATCCAGTGATCGGGTGAAGTGAAAGCTAAGCGGTTTGAACAAGCGGATTCCCGCCTATTTTCTGCATTTATCACCTCTCCAGAGAAGCAGGTGCTAAACACGTCAACAATCACATCGCCACTATGTGCCAAAGACTTCCTTACCCTGGCACCACCCACCTCTTAACTTACCCTCCAGTCACAGTAACACTCGAGTCAGTACATGAATTTGTAGTGCAGACGGCTGCACAGCTTCAAAGTCAAGTGCTCCATTACACCCAGTGACACAGGAAACTCCAACAAGTATTTTTCCCGGAACTAGCCACACCCCTCTGCTCCAACATCATTGCTTCTCTCCAACAATCAAAATACCCCGCTGAATGGTGGAAGTCATATGTTTCCCCAGTATCGAAGTCAACAAACTAACAGTCTTGTAAAAAGTTAAAACCTATGTCCTGCGCCCCAGTCCCTAGTTTACTCTGTGGAAGTTGTGTTTAGTTGTGTCTACACAAACGCTGCAAGTTCCACAGGCCCTTAGCGTTTGGCAATATCAAGACCTCCTCTAGGCCTCTGCTTCATCAGATTCCTAAACTTTATCAAGTTCAATCTAGAGAGACGCAAGATCTCTACGGTTCTCATGTTCGTTGACTTCAACCAGAGCTTTCGACAAACGTAGCAATAACAACAATTATCAACACAGACATCAATTCTAAGCATCAGAAAAAGTCTCATTCCCTCACCTGCCACTTCCTCAGTGAGTGTCATCGGACTTTACTCTTCTGAGGGGCTATCTCCACCTTCCAGCCCTTCATCTGTGTACGTCTCACAGGACAAAAGGAAAGAGCTTCTGTGTTAACTGATGGATGCACCTCCTCACTGGAAGGAGGTCGACGACCATACCTTTGATATCGGCTTTGACAATACCTCACCTTACCACAAAGCCCTCCAGAACACCCTAAACAGCCTCCTGAATTGAACCACTGCCAACCATATCAGAGAAAACCAAACCAGGACCATACACATCAGCCTTGCTTCTAAATATGTTTCATCCCTTACTGTCTCATTGGCCCTCAGCCTCCTCAAGTTTCTCGACGTCAATCTGGAATATCAGCCAAGAAATGAGAAACTCGTCAGTACAATTATCATATCTTCGAGCTACATTATTCTTCGACTCAAGACACTGTGATTCACTGTAACTCAATTAAAAAATACGTGCCCATCTTTCATTCTTCCAAACTCGTTATATGTCTGTACCGCCTAGTCTTCCTCCTTACGCACCTCACAAAAGGGGTTACTAAAGACATTCAGAAAAGGAGCATAAAAGATCATCCTCGTCCCTCCTCCTATCTATCAAGAGCCGTTAAGCACGCTGATCCTCCCAACTCTCTCTTATCACCTTGACTTCATCCGACCATTCTTGAAGAAGGTACTGCAACGGCTTCACCACCTTTACTTCCTACTACACGAGTGTCTTCGTCCCCGAATTGCAGTTCCGCACCACAGCTGCATCGACCTCATCCAAACACACGCACACTGCTGCAAGAGCAAGCCCATTCCAACCACTGTTGACGTCAATAATCATCAGACTGTCCCTGGCGATAGGGGAGTAGGGATACTACCCACACATCTCCTCTGTGTCGTGAGACGCCTAAGAGGGATAGGAGGGGGGAGGGGGTTTAACCTCACTCCCCCCTTGTAATACCACTTTCCAAAACAGCAGCAGAAGAAAGTGCCTAGCAAGGACTTCTCCTTGAAGGCTCAGGCTGGGTTATCTGAATGTCCGTAGATGTACTCAAGATGAGAAGAAGGGAGAGACAGGTTGCTAAGTATGAGAAGAGGAACCTGGATGTTCTAACTATGAGGGAGTTCCAGTTGACGGGGACGGGGTTGGAGTGTTTTGGGAGCGTTCAAGGAGCAAAGTCTGGGGTTAGTGAGAAGGCAAGAGCGATAGAGAGGGTGGCAAGTCTGATGATGGAGATGTGATACTGTGTTAAAGAATAAAACGAGACAAGTTCAAGACTGATGTGGGTTAAACTGAAAGACAGCTACAAGAGATGGGTGACAGTTAGTGTTTATCTACCTGGTTGAGAGATGAATGAAGAAGAAAGGGGTGCTTTCTGGGAGGAGCTCAATGAGTGTTTCACCAATATTGATGCAAGGGACCAGGTCTTTATATCTGAATGCAAGAATGGGTGATGTGGCAGTTGAGGGTGTAATTGGAGGATGTGTGTGCCGGGTGTAAATGGAAATGAGGAACAACTTGTCAAGTTGTGTACTGAAAAGGGAATACTGATTCGATATTAGTGAAAAAAAAAGTATACATAAAGAAATGTGGCTGATTTGGGTTAGAAGTCAACAAGCATTTGTTGGATTACTAACAGATTCGGGCCATCCGGACTCACGTTTGCTCATTCCTACGGAGGGCTACCACACCCACGCACAACGCCACCACTGCCCCCCTCCGTCGCTGGCACACCTTCTCTCACTGCCACCGTGCTCTCTCTCCCTGGCCACCATACCCTCCCTCATCAAAACCACTCCCTCCCTCCCTAGCTACCACACCCTTTCCTACCACCACCACCACTAACCCCCTCCCTAGCGACATCTCCCTCACCAGTCCACCACTTCCTCCCTCCCTGTCCGCCACATCCTGAATAGCAAAATGGTATTGATCAGAGGCATAACCCCTCATCCCCTTCATTTTCCCTCTTCATAGCTCCCACATTACCAGCGCAATCTTGCCGCTCTACAACATCTTCCCGAAAATACATCACAGCAGCCAGCAATTTCTTTCCTGTCAAGGGAATTATTAGATCATACCGACAACTGTGTATGGAGGGTTAGTCATCGTGCGTCTGGCAACTTTCTGGCATGCCTTCAGACAGACTAACAGAAAACAGGGCTACCTTCTTTTCTTAGTTTAGATGTGATTCTTGACCGTCGTGCAAAGAAGAGCTTGTTGGATATGAACGTGCAAAGAAGGGCAGTAGGTGGAATGTCTGATTATTTCTTGATGGTGGAGAGTGTGAAAGTTTGTAAAGGTTTTATAAAAAGAGGAAAATAAGTGTATGTAAGAAGCGTCGAAAGTGGGTGAGCTTGGAAGAGAGGCTTTTGTGCAGAGATACCATGAGGAATAAAGTGAGGTTAGAGAATCAGAGTAAATGAAACAAGGGTAGTGGGAGAAGAGTAGATATTTAGGGATGCGATACGTGCATTTGCAGGTGAAGTGTGTGGCATGTGGGAGTTAGGCGCATGAGGGAGGGCAGATAGTAGTAGTATGAGGAAGGTAAACTGCAGGTGGAAAATAACAGCGAGGTGTATGGATGGTTCCTGCTATGAGGGAGGACGAGCGATTTGGTTTCTGGTCTCCAGAGCAGATACCTTAGTGGCCATCTGGCAAGATATAAAACTCCTAGATTTATGCCTTCACGGTCTTACTTCAAGCCACCAAAACTAATTAATTGATCCAACTGGACCACACAGTGAAAAGGAATGCTGAAAGTTCAATCCATGAATCAATGTAGCCGTTTTGTATTTACCCTCTTGAAATAATCTATAGAAACAGAAAGGAGAATATAGTCACATAATCCAAATTAAGTAAAATGTGACCCTCAGATGCAATGTAACTTTATAATCACAAGAAATTAGTGTCAAAGCCAACATGATATTCCCTCAGAAATAATGAAATTAAAAAATAAGCACCTAGTGTTAATTACAGGGAGAGAGTCACACTCATTTCACCCCGTCTGTTAGTCATGTGTATACACAGACCACGTTTTTAACCTTATTTACAAATACTCATCCACACTCAAAACTCACGCCAGCTACATATTCAGCGATCATACCCGAACAGAACAAAAGGGGAGGATGAGCACTTGGGTTGGCTGTGAACCGGCTGACTTGTCTGCGACTCGAACCTGACTCCGTTAATTTTGTGAGTCGCAACGCTAACGCTGTCCACTGCAATGACCACCACTCTGTGTGTGTGTGTGTGTGTGTGTGTGTGTGTGTGCAAAAGAGGTTAATATATTCATTCCTCTCGAAGGAAAAGTTGAAACAATCAACGTGACCGGTAGAGAGACGCACGCGGAGGAACACACACATACAGACGTAAAGCGTGGCCACCAAAGGGCCGACTCACTACCTCCCGTCTCCACTCGTTTAGAACCTTTCGAGTTAACACTAAAACCAAAGACACCAAAGCCTGTTTACCCTGTAATCAGCAGTTCTCTAAGAACATTTATGCATCAAAAGCTACAATACTGGCCAGCTTAGTCGAACTCAAAAGGCTACAAGAGCACATTTAAATTATTGTGTCTGATGAGCCTAATTTCACTGACTACCTTGGTGGATGTTCTTACTTACCTAGCTTTTTGTTTGTGGTAGCGACAGGACTGAACGAGAGGCCACGGGTAACAAGGTAGTGCTTTACTGAGTAAGTACAGAGGTGATGAAGCTCAGTGCGAGCTATTATATATATATTATACATATATAGTAAGGAGGTAAGGTAAGGAAGGAGTGACAAAGGCAGAAATCCCGTATGAGGAGCGAGACGTTGCCGGGTCTCGTGGAGCTTCTGCAGAAGGAAGGTAGAACACTTGAGGTCCCGAGATTGAACAAAACGAGAAAGAAGGCGATGCTAAGTTTCAGTAGGACCCTTTTCAATATTTTCACGTTGAGAAAGGATCAAACATGGCTAAAATTTGCAGGCGTGTTCCTGAACCCTTACCTATGTATCAATGCGCTCATTACTACTTTAATTTTCATTACATATTGTTTCCGTTGCTCGGTTGTATCTAATGTGAGTGACCCTCTGGTATTCATGCCATCGCCCCCTACGCTCTGTCTTTGTCTAATCTTAGATTTTTTCTATGACACATCAACTGAATGGATGACACAGGTGCTGTTTCCTTAAAACTTGTAATAGTGAAGGGTTTACCCAACAGCAAAGCTTTTTTGAGAATTTGAAACACTGTGAGAGTGCAGCTTTAAATATATAACTTGAAATTATTCTGTGAAATAATTCTGAAACACTACATATGCCTGCAAGATTTTCCTTTCTTCACTGGAAATGAATATCATCTACAGCAATGGATTTCATAACGGACAACGAAACATCGGCTATAAATTCCACTATGCTCCCGATAGTCATCTAAATCTAGTAACAAAGAACTTGTAATCAAACACAGGCACCTAACTGCGCTTCCTATGAGCTTGCCACACCAACTTGTAAGCTAACACAAGTGCTTAAGGAGTCTCCTCATAAGCTTGCTTCATTGTATAAAAATGTCTAGACGCAAAACCAACCATCAGTGTTGTACGCCTGAGAGACTGTCGTGTTGCCATGGTAGAAACATGTCAAATATTTGCTTCTTCTCTCAGCATATTCGAAGCTTCAGGCTACTGGGCCTCCAAATTGATATTTCCGCTTCGTCGGGCGAGGCAGTAGAATATTATTCCATTCTACGAAAACTTTTTCTTTTTCTCTCTTTCTCTCTAGTCATGGTGCAGCATGTTGGCGAAACTGTACATCACTTATCCATCTGTCAAATTATGTCGAGGTTAAAGATCGCGAAATGAAGAAAAAGAAAAAAGAAAAGAATCGCGTTGGTACGCAAGAAAGAAGAGTATTTGCACAGCTGGGGAAAACAGGGATCGATGGCCAGTGTATGTATGAACACCAGCCGGGATCAATCGACTTCCGCGCCTGCCTCACGGTCACTGCCGGCGCCAGGGATCATCCGCGAATTCACAACTCAAGTGATGGAAAAATTTTCCTGGCGTTCCCACTACTACTGAAGGGGAGCGACTCTTATGCATCTACCTCCATAACATACATGCACACATACACACACAGACCTACGTAACACACCTAGACCTGCAGACTATAGCCCAAGCACCATGATCTCTAGACCAGGACCCGCACGCCACATCTTACTGCCCTCGACCTTCCGACCACAACCATCTGGCCACAACACAACATCCTGGCCCAGATATGCAAATCACAACTCAATGGCCTCGACCTACTGACCACAACCCGCTGGCCTCGATCTGCAAAACACCTGTATAGTGCCATTACATGAGGGCGGAGGGGATAAAACTAAATGCTCAGATTACAGAGGTTGAGAGTGTTGAGTATATCTGTTAAGTTGCTTGGGAGGGTGGTAACTGAGAGGCTGGTGGCATGTACAGAGTATCAGATTGGGAAGAAGCAATGAGGCTTCAAGAGTGGTAGTGTGGTAAATCATATTTGGAAGGTGCTTGCCTTGAAGATCCTGCGTGAGATGGATTTGTACGTGGCATTAATAAAACCTAAAGAAAGTGTATGATAGCGATGACAGAGATCCTTTGTGGAAATGTGCTACGAATATATGGTGACGGAGGAGAGCTACTAAATGCAGTAAGAAGTTTAAATAGAGACAGCTAGACGTGTGTGCGAGTTGGAAGGGAGGAGGGTGAGTAGTTCCAGGTGAATGTGGGTCCGCTTTAATGATGTATGATCCCACGACTGATGTTAAATCTGTTTATGGATGGGTTGGTGAGGGAGGGAAGTGCAAGGGCCATGGAGCAAGGGGAGGGTATGCTGAGAATGGAGAAGGTATGGGAGATACTTCAGTTGCTGTTTACAGATGATACGGCTCTGGTGAAGAATTCGAGAGGTGTTTGAATTTAACAGATTGCGTGAAGGGAGGAAGCTGAAAGTTAAAGTTAGTAAAAGAGCGGTCATGATGTTTGGCTGGGGAGCGCGACACGTTGGTGTATGTGTGAGTTTGAACGGGGAGGGCCTGGAGGATGTGGAGTGCTTTAAGGTACCTGGGAGTAGATGTGGCAGCGGATGGAACTATGGGAACTGAAATGAATCATATATTGGGAGAAGGGCAAAGGTCAAGGGTGCACTAGAGAGTGTGTGTGGAAGGAGAGGCGAGGGCAAAGATGGGTATGTTTAAAGGTATAGTAGTCCCGACAGTACAGTCACGCTGTAAGTCTTGGACCCCGAATGCAAAGAACGGAAGAAATTGTAAGAAATAACAAGAAAAATGGTGATGTGTGACGGTAAGCGGATTATGAATGAGAACAGATTAAGGTGTACTAAAATGGATTGGTCATATGGAGATGATGAGCGAAGAGAGACTAAGAGGATATACATGTCAGTGGCTTGTAAGAGCAAAGGGAAAGGGAAGAACGACAAAGACATGGAAGGATGGAGTAAAAGAGGCTTTGAGTTGTCGGGGCTAAATGTTCAGGAGGGTGAGGGGCATGCATGGAATAAAGCGAACTGAAGTGAAGTGGTGTGCAGGGGATGACGTGCTATCACTGGGTTGAAGCAGAGTATATGAAGTGGTTAGAGGAAACCACAGAACGGTCTATGGAGCTTAGCTGAAAAAGGAGGTTCTGGCTTATGTGCGTTACACATGAAAGCTACAGCGTGGTTGTGAGCAAGTGAGGCCGTTCATCTGTTGCTGGCGATACCTTGCTAAAGAAAAAAACGGCAAGCAATTATTATTATTATTATTATTATTATTATTATTATTATCATTATTATTATTATTATCATTATTATTATATCATTAATGTTATCATCATCACTATATATTCGTTGGAGGCTCCAGTCACGGACAAAAGCAAGCATCAAGGCCGGGCCTTAGATGGAATATAGAGAGGTTAATGAAAAAGAAAAGAAAGAGAGAAAAAAACGTTATTTGTGAATTTTTGGAGGAAATGAAAGACTTGTCTTTTAATATGTGCCAGGCCATAGTTATCAGGAAAGACATGAGAAGGTAAACAGTTCCAAAGCTTCGACGTGCACGGAAAGAAACTGTTATCAAAACGACCCACCCTTGCTTGAGTTGCCAACGGCCACAATATAATCATGTGACTCAGCAGATTGCAGAATATTTCGTGGTCTAGCCAGTGATAGAGGCACTCAAGTAGCCAGTTCTCGGAAGCAGAAACCAGTAATACTTATAGAATAGGGAAAGTGAACCAACTTTACGGCGTAGGGCAAGTGGGTCAAATTTTGAGGCTAGCCTGGGAGAGATTAAAAATCGGACCACTTTCGACTCTGTAAGGTAAGGAAACAAAGCTAAAACCACCCCAGATGTGAGATCAGTACTATATACAAGGACGAGTCAATCCTTTGTATAAACGGAGCAACTGCTTAGAAAAGAAGTTACGACATCTAGACAGGACACTCAGTTTCTAAGAGGCAGACACAGCTCTTTCCGTAATGTGGGACTTCAAAGATAAAGTGGATGCTGCAGTAATACACGTGTACAGGTGCTGACATTGTTTACATAGCTTTTTTTATATGTCACTTCTACGCATGGGACAGTCTTGGAACATCTGTGGAAACGTTGTCAGTGATAATCAGTTTAGTAAACGAATATAAGATTTCTTTTTTGTTAAAGTAAGTTCATGATAATACCATACACGAGGCATCAAAGTTGTCGCTTCAGGATTTGTTGAGCAAGAGAAGTAACACTGTGAGGCGTACCAGGAAGGAGTCACGAGACAGAGAGAACGCCAATGTAAGTGACGGTCGTAAGGAGAGAACTTCTATTCCATTACTTGTATCAGTCGGAAATTTAACAGCTAAAGACAAGCATGAAGTTGGCTGACACCTCAGTGGGTGTTGGCCGTGTGATCTCGCAATGTATCAGTCTTGCCGGCTTGACGCTGCTTAATTCTGTGATTCGATCCGATTTGTCTGTCAAAAGAAAATGCCACCAGGGACCTTAAGCTTCACCTCGTAAACGTAATAACGGACGTTGGTAGCTGATGGTGTAAGAATATACTCATTGTAAGTGGGTGGTGTATATAACACTACAAGGTTCGACCCACAGTGTGTTATGACTTATCTATAAGTTGATGGAAACACATACCTTCCTGTTATGTGGGACGTGGCTACAGCACCTGCAGGAAGCCCTGAGCAAGAGGTATACCATCAGCTACTAACCTGACCGTTATTGATGAGCTTGTCCTGTATTTCCCTACTCCGGTGTGTTGGCTAACTGCCTCAATATATAGACTAACCGCGACTTCAACTGCCGAGACTCCCAAATGTCATGCCCGCTACTTTCTCTCCGAATAGTTGTATCGACCTTGTCAGGAAGTTAATGGAGGCACCTCGTCTCTGTTCAGGCTAAGCTTACAGGCCGACCAATATCCCTCTAGCTGCGAGGCGTCAGGCTCAACATCGACAACACCGACCAGCTGCACAAAATCTAGAAAATTATGGTCAAGTCTACCCAGATTATTCACTCTTCAGTACAGAGGAAGAGGCGAGGGCATCCATTTCGTCTATATGCCATCGAGGATAGACGGCAGCTCCATAATACCGTCTTGGGGAAAATAATATTTCTAGAAGGCTACAGCAGTCGTGACAAGACCCAGCCAACTACAGGAAGGGGTGCCAAGACCGTCTCCCGCCCCTGGCAAACTACCAACATGACGACCCTTCCAGGAACACAGCCACTCCACGCAAACCATCCATCAGTTATACTGTCAGACAAACATCATTACCACAATTAAGAATGATAACTACTTCCACAAACAGGAATATTCTAACTACCTTCCACTTCAGTGAGTCAAAGAGCCAGAATGTGCTGGAAATAATTTCTTATGTACATAAGCGGACACAATTGAATCAGCCAAGCATACTAAAGTAAAAATCGCTAAAACATACAAGTGAGGTTCTTCCCAGAAGAACTGCAGTGGGAGAAATCGAGGCGGCAACACTCCACCTCTCAGGGTTAGTTCCTGGTGGGTATTCCAGACAGCTGAGCTGCGTACCAGAGCGATTGTTTCGTGTCGTCGTTCAACACAGCAACAGCTGCCCTGACTCACCAGAAGGGTCATCCATGGAACGAACCTGCATTGCAACACAATTACTCAAAGTGACATAATAATGGGTGGGAATATTGTAAGGAAGACATCAGAAACATCTGTATGAAGTTCCTCGGCTAAAGATGAAATTTTCTTCAAGTTATGAGCCAAGTCTTGTTTCAAGTTAACCGTTTTCTGTAAGGCAAACTAAACTGGATTTATGGGTCTCATGGTTGAACACATCTTCTCTTAACCAGGTTGCGATATCTGGCAACGGACGGACTATGACAACAACGGACAAAGCGATCCTTAACTCGGCCAACGTAGGCACGCTACATAACAATGTACGCTAAGTTATGGGGGTTAGGCTATGGTACTTTCTGTCAAAGAATTACGGCAACAAGTGTCGGCAACATAGGTTAATTCCAAATAAACTACGTTAGCTCTCATTTCACAGTGAGGGGTATTTGCCACGCTGGTTTGAATTGGGTACGTGTCAGTCGATGTTAAGTCGGGTTATATGTCACGAGAAGTTCGGTTGGCAACATGTCATGCGATGTTGGGTTGGGTATATGTCACGAGAAGTTCAGTCGGGTACGGATCACGCAATGCCTGCGTCATGTACATGTCACGCGATATTCGATCGGGTGTGCAGCACGCGATGTTCGATTACGGTATGCGCAGATGATGTCACGTCACTTCACGTGCAGTTCGCTGAAGCACTGCTTGTAGGCATATTATGGTGTATATACCCATGTAAAGTCCTGTCTGCAAAGGCCAGGTTGGTAAGACGTCGTGGAAACTATAAATTCTGACTACCAGTGCCTGGGATAGGCTACTACTGTCTTCCTTCATAGTCTGAGACCGTAAGCTTCATATGAACAAGATATAACTGGGGTTCCTCAGACACTAAGATTTCTTATTAGTTGACTGTTATTTTGTCACGTTTTGTAAATATAATCTAAATGTAATATGAAGTCCTCTTGTTCCCCCAGAATCAAAGAATTATAGTTCAGTGCAAAAGCTTTCATGATTTACAAATTTAAGTCAGTATACCGATATTTTATTTCCCGACACTTTGAAGACTGAACACACTAAATTCCTAAGACTTATGCTACACGTATTTCTCATTTCATCTCAAACTGTTTCACAGAGACACCGCCGTTGCCTGCACTGGCCGGCGAGACTCCTGTGGCCCCCTTCCCCCCTCTGCTGAGGAATCGAAGAACACGTGGAAGGAGAGATCCTTCTTGACATGCAGGAGGTGCAGTACATGGGTCATGCATGAGATGCAGTGCGTGGGTCATGCAGGAGATGCAGCATGTGGGTCATGCAGGAGATGCAGCATGTGGGACATGCAGGAGATACAGCATGTGGGTCGTGCAGGAGATGCAGCATGTGGGACATGCAGGAGATGCAGCATGTGGGTCATGCAGGAGATGCAGCATGTGGGTCATGCAGGAGATACAGCATGTGGGTCATCATATACATTTCTCGATTTAGAGATCCCGCTCACCCTGCGCGACAGGTAAGGAGGCCGACTTCGTCACATTACAGAGTCGTGCATAGAGCGAGGTGGTCAGCCGGTGTGGTGACGCGCTGGCCAGCCCTGGCAACACCACAACCAGGAATCAGATTATATTTTGTTGAGCTACCAAGATGATTCCCGGGGCTGACATACGACTCCTACGAAACCCGATTAAACGAACTTGAATCTAACTAGCATAAAAAAGAAAAGTTTAAGAGGTGATGAAATGCAAGTATTCAAAATTATCAGACTTTGGTAATCTTGATCAAACAATCTACTTAAGACTTGATCCGTCTGGTTTCACTCGTAGTGATGAATACAAACTCGTGAGCAAACGTTTTACCTCCAGTGAGGAACATTACGTTTCCTTCAACAGGATTGTTAACATATGGAACGATTTACCAATTAAAGTAGTTGAAAGCAGTACTGCAAATACGTTTAGGAAGAGACGATAAATATTTCGTTTCAAGTGCACGACTTACATTAATTGTGCCTCTTTAATCACAATGACAATTTGCAGGATTTTCTCTTTGAATTATCTGCGTACCTTCTAATTTTCACCACACTATTCTGTGAGTTTCTGATCTCTCCCACTATCACAAGCAGCCTCAAGAGGACCAAGTGGTCTGTTGTTGTTTGAATTCCTTTGTATAACACCCTGCCAAGACTGTCCAGCCTCAAACACGCGCACTATACTCTGAAAATTTAAAGTAACAACTTGCAGTATAGTTACTATCTTATAAATGCCAAAGACTAACGTGACAAGAACAAATATATATATATATATATATATATATATATATATATATATATATATATATATATATATAAACTATTTCATTTTGCACGATGAAGGAGCAGAGAGTGGAAGATTAGCGTGGTCGGTGCTCGGCAGAATAATCTGCCGGCTTCGTGAATAAAAGATATGTCATCAGAGGACAGCTAGAAATGGAAAAGCGAGCCGCCAGCCAATCCTGCCAAGCACAGTGTTTGGGCGCCTTCTGGCTGGCCTGTTTGCAATAACCGAAAATTCTATTATAACGTTCTCAGATTACGTGCATCTGTACCGGTATTTCCCTCGCATAATGTACAATTAGTATTCAAACTGCTTATAGTTATGTCGCCTGGGAATGAAAATTACTATTTCAGATTAAACAGATCCGTGGATATATGGGAAGAAGGTGCGAGAATTAGCATTGCTGAGATCAGCACCAGGATGGCGAGAGTCTTGCAGCGATAGGATAATTATCAAAATGGTTCAGGTCAGCACATCCTGCGGCTCCCAGCTGCGATAACCTCCAGCCAATCTGATGACTCCGCCTGCAGGGAGGGCAGACTTGTCCCAGATATATTCGTGAGCGAGAATTTTTTCCTTTAGAGACGAGACTGTGAACCTTTTTGCTACTTTCATGCCGAAGGTTGAAAAGTCCCGATACGAATGTTCTCATCGAAGAATGGAGAACAAAGGAGAACCTTCCTCCATCCACCTTCAACTATGGCAAATCTCATTCTGTTCCTGACACTCTTACGCCGTCTTTGATATCAGCTATCATCAATAAGCGATATACGAAGGCACAAACGTTACTCATGAGGGGTTATGGACTGCCAGGCTCGGACAGGCACCACCAGAGCCAGACACAGTATCCAGCACAACCACACCATGAAGAAGCTACGAGAGGAAGTCAAAGTACCCTGCATGGCATCAAGCACGAGAGAACACTGCTGAGAGGCGTTCAGCTCAAAATGTCCGTTCAGGAGCAAATGATCACAAACGCAAAATACGTTTCTGCCTTTTTCGTTGCAGTTCCTTGTACCAAACAACAAACGATTAGTTGTCCGTAAGGAAATAATAGTCAACAGAGATTAAACGTAATGACGAGGAAGTCCGAGTTCTTCAAATACTTCGGCTTCCTGGGGTGCCTCATAACGTGGAGGGACACGACCAGACCCAAGACTTATGGCGCCTGGAGGAGGGTCGAGGCCGATGGGATGGCGGCATAAGGACGGGGCAGATCTTGCACGGGAACGGGCTTATCAGTGGGGGAGGGGAGGCCTCTCGGTGATGAGGGAGGGAAGGGGGAGGGTGGAACCGAAGAGTCGGGTATCGGAGGTGGAGGGGGAGGAATGGTGAGAGAGAGAGAGAGAGAGAGAGAGAGAGCCGAAGGAGCGGGGTGAAATAGCCGGTGTCATGGCGCACAACGGTCCGGGGTCTTAACTACGCCAGCGCACTTCCTCACCCTTGACCTTTGCCTTGACCTGTCAGAGCAGCAAGAGCTCAGCTGACACTGCCTCCCACAGAAGGCCTCAGGCGCTTCCTGTATCCATCGACACATTTCCAAATCACAGCTTGTGCCTCAGAGACATTACTGTGGGTGACATACGCGACATACAGTTGGAAACCGATTTACCGGCCGAGGAGTTTCGTGTCACCGTATGAACCGACCACATGACACGGACATCAACTTCCCCATCCGGACGGAGGCGGCCTGACCCGCTTTACTAAACTGGATAAATTGCAGTCCTCGCTGAATGAGTTTGTGCAGGTAGTCAGCCACAGTTTTAAACCCAATACATACGTAGTTATGGTCAGCGTCAGTAGTGAGTGCAATGCTCGCTGTCCCCATTTAAAGCTACCGGCCGGGTTCTACAGAGCCGGGCGCGTGCTGGGGGCGGAGACGTGTTCTCGGCAACAGGTCACAAGAGAAGGGAGTTGGCTCAGAGGTATCACCACACCCGCGGGCTTGTATGACTTATGGCCACGTTTCCTCAGCTATTCCTTTGCCTATTACCTCTAAGTCTATGTGTCTATTGTTCTCAGCTCCTTTCCCATGTCCACGGGGTGCACCAGAACCTCGCAGTTCACCAACATACACTTCTAACTTGTGCCCAGGGTGCTCTAGTGAAACACTGGCTTCCTCAACAACACTGGCTTTCTGAAGTTTTTCATTTTGCACGGTAAGTTGATCCGTCAAGAGAGATTATAGTTTCCACTCGCACCTCCTCCTTGACAACTCCACCTTCGTTCCACTATATCAATACCTCCGCCTGTACCATCCTTACCTCCACTCACACACACAAAACGCTTGCAATAGCAAGTTTCACATACACGAAATTTACCCCCTTTTTTCAAGCCGTGCATCTTTAACAGTGCCATCCACATACACACACTGCATAAAAAGAAGATAATCAAGTGCTCGACTTATCTTTTGATAAAAGCAATTATAATTCATAGATACGATCAGTCCTATTGTCTCCACACTAACCTTTTGGCTGGCTGGTCGTACTCCAGGTGACTCCCCCACCTCCATCTCCCCGCTCCTCCACACACTATGTGGATGAACCAAACACGCTGAATATCGCTCCCCCGACATACTGTGTGAATGAACATTACAAGCCGGAGATATCGGCTCCACATACTATGCGGATCAATCACACGCCAGACATCGAACCCACACATTATGTTTATCAATCACACAACAGATATCCGCCCCATACACTATGTGGATCAACCAAAATGGAGGAGACCCGGACACCAAACTCTCTGTGGGACTCTTGAGACCTAATTGTCACCCTCAAAACAACAGTAGACATGAACACTAAAGCTTTTTTTTTTTTTTTCCTATGATTCCAGTCGCAAGGAAAGTTTCTTATCTGCGCAAGACCTTCAGAGGAAAGGAGGAATAGAGACCTAAGATTCATTGTGGAGGAAGAAAACCAGTTTTAAAGAAGAGGCAAATCTTGGCTGTCGGGGAAACATGTGAAATATAAAGAGGAAAAAGTGGGTACGAAAAAGAGTTTGAAAATACGGCGTGTGTCGGGAGAGGTTGATAACGCTGAGTCGCTGGATTGATTCTAATGAGACATGGTTAGACGCGGAGGGTGTAAGATGGTTCCAGCCATTACTTCAGCAATCATAAGTCTGGATGGCAGTACTTTCCTGGCTGGTTGCTGTCTACAGCCGACTGACACGGGGGGTAAAAGATGGTTACGGCCATCACTCCAACACCAGAGGGGCATAATAATCTCAGATTACGAGGCCTTGAGATGACCTTGAGGGAGACATGAAACACAGACGCCCAAATCTTTACGATTCACATTCGCTGCAGCTTGGCCTGATCGGTGGTCGGTCTCGGCGCTCAGTAGTGGTCGGTCGATGCTGGCGTTCTGAACCCAATGTTAATTCCAGCAGTGTAATGTTTATCTATCCCATCTGATACAAGCAGTGCTACGTTGGATTCCGAATGATTTCAACCGGGGAAATTAACCAGCGGTGCGCTCGGAGGCAGATGCTTTTGATGGTGGAAATTAGAAAGCTTCTGCATGGACCCAGTACTCGAAATCGATGGTCCTGTACCTGAGAGCAGTTGCTTCAAATAGCGGGGCTACGAACTGTTCCTCCTGAACTCACGGGTCTATGACGGTGCCTTGCAACTTCACAGTACCATGCACGAACACGGTCGTGCCAGTGGGCCTCAGAATTGTTATACAATGTACGTGCGTCCGGCAAAAAGGTAGAATTCAGTATATTTAGGAGAACTCAATGTGGTTATGAGGGTTTTGTATGATTATGAGAGCTCGATATGGTTATGAGAACTCAAAATGATTATTGAGAGCTTAGTAAGCTTATAAGAGTTTCAGCATGATCATCATATGTTTATGAGAGCTAAGTGTGGTTGTAAGGATTTAAGTGTGGTTATGAGAGCTTAGTATGGCTATCAGTCTAGTAAGATTATGAGAACTCAGTACAGGTATGAGAGATACGTATGGCCATTAGAAGTTAGTACGTATATCAAATCTCAGTATGGGTACAGACTTTTAACTGGTGATTATGTATACTCTGTTAAATGATTGTTCCGTGCCTAATTACTCTCCTAACCCCCTGGATCTGTTTCTCACCTATAGTCCTTCGCATTGTAGCTAAACAACCTCACCAACGGTTGCTTCAACAAACTGCACACTCTAGTGACCGTGTCTTCGCTAACCGCACCTCAAGCAGCCCCTTCTAAACGCAAATATTGGGCACTTTAATGGGCGATGACAGCACGACCTTGAGAAAGTCCTTTTTTAACTTCCCTCGAGTAGATTGCTTGCTACCCTCTGGTGATGCTTCTGTCTCTGCTGTACGTGAGGGAGTGGTTATTGTTGCAAGAATGGAAACAAGTAACACCTTCTTCCTCTAAGACTACGTCTTCCTCCGATCCGTGGTTAAATCATACCTACTTTGATGCCATTCGGGCAAGGGACCAGCATAACGAACATGGAAAAACTCCACTTCCTAAGACTCACATTTAGCATCTAACTCTGTTCGTTATCACTGCAAGTACGACGTTATCCGTGAGACAAAGCGCTCGTCTCCTTTCACCCACTTTCTGGTCCTCCAGAATTTGTTTAATGCAATTCTGCATGTCTAATGCTGCTACTGTGGTCTTAAGATGTTGTGATGTGATTGTGAGGTCGTCTATATACTATGGGACCTTCATGTTACGTTTTGCCTTTAGAAATGAGAGGTCGTGTATTTATGTATGTATGTACATGTATATATAGGTGTTACCAGACTCCACTTGCCTGTGGTTACACCGTGAGTGAAAAGTCACTCTCGGCGAGAGGGAGGACACCCACGCCGCAGAACCTGATCCCTTCAGAGGAGTCGATCATTCCCGTGCTACGAGGAGGAAGAAGCGTAGTCTTGTCTCTGCTGGAGATCCTGGAAAAGGGGTTCAAGAGTAACCTCACCTCATGTCAGGTCAGTCTGCCAGTCAGTCAGTCGGTGGTTAGCTCTGAACTCATGATTGTCTGACTTGACACAAGGTCAAGGTCAACCACTGACTGAATGTCTGACTGACTTGACATAATGTCAAGGTCAACTGCCGACAGAATGCCTGGTTGCGCATCGCTGGGTATACACTCGATCCCCGCAGCTTCCGTCCAGCTCCAGCCCACGTAAAGAGGAAAGGCCGAGGAAGGTTAACACGGACGCTACAGCCACTATCGTGGCTACCATGGACGCTACAGTCAACACTGTAACGCTTGACTTAAACGTTTATGTAAGGCTATGATGGAAGTAACGTACGGTGCAAGACGTGCCATACCCAAGGCAAGACTCGTGCCTGCTACTGGCGACGTCACTATACCAATGATGCCCTACGGGCCAGCCCACCTCACAGCACAAACTTCCGCACTTCCGCCCCTGACGGTACATCTAAGCCGTCCATCCCGCCCGAAGACTTACAACCATCTAACATACAACATAACCGGGCCGTCCGCCCTACCTGAAGACACTCAATAAACTCATACGTACGACACAACCCTCAGTTCATGGAACATATATCACAAACCATCTCGCGGCTAGGAATGAAGCGTCGAGCGAGTTAATCCCCACAGTCGAAGGCATAGAACCAAGAGCAGACAGCCATAACAAATGTAAACTGGGTTACATACAAGAGTTAACAAGATATACCAGACGCATATTACAAATACACAGAAAGAAAAACTGTAAACAAGACGAGGTAAACACTCGACGAAAGAGATTGAAAACGTTCCTGAATGAGACTCAAGCAAACGTGAACCGATGCAACACGGAGCTCACCCGTCGGTAAGCTACAGACGGCACAGCGCGAGCTCAACGCGAACCTCGTCTAAAAACGACACTCGGCCAAACGGGAACGCGAGAGCCACCATCAATCCTGGCCAGCGCGGGACGCACTCTCTCTGTATATAAATCACCAGTATCACTGCCCAGATTTTTCCCCGCATCCCAGGAAACTGCATTTGTCCAGCCGAAGGAAAAATATTTTTCAAGAAAGATTTCGATATCTGTACCTGCACATACTCCTCCACATCTGGCCTGAGTTGCAAGCAAGAGAAATGGTCTTACGAGTGAGTCTGATAACATCACTGGATACATTAATAAAAGGGTAAAGAATTCAGATTCTTACGAGCAAATAACTTAGTTGTAATAGGAAGAGGATGGAGTTATAAGGAAGTCGATTGAAGAAACAGATGACATTAAGGCAGAGTCAAATGGTCCTATGGGAAATATATAACCTAAGTGTATCATAGGGTCCGGGCTGACCATCGTATAAAGCAACTATAACAACGAGTTAGAGGAGCCTCACAGTGTTAAGCAAGCCCTGACTGGTACTCGAACACCACGCCCAGCGATTGATACACAACAACGATGCCCTGTATACAACGGTTTACTACAAAGTCTGACGGGTTGATCATCCGATAACACGACTTTATCATCCAACAGGAAAGGCTTACAACGGCGTTCAGGAAGCGGCTTACCAAGTACTGGCGAGCTTACCGTGCAACTACGCAAGTTGTCACCGTCAGGAGTTTACAGTCAACTGAGATTTTCAAAGATTCACCTGCATTTATCAAGATATTACCCGGATTCAACGAGGATATCTTGGGATTTCAGAGAGATCTCTTGCGATTTATTACAGCGACTATCATAGAAAGGGTGTTCTTTATCCTGGAAACATTAGAGCCTTGCACGAAGATGCGAGCTTTTCCAGGGAAATGGCAAGGCTGATGTGGGAATCATTATTCTCCCAGGGAAAATGCCGTACTCATCTGGAAAGCACTCTATTTGCCAATGAACGATGCCGTAACCTGCCGAGAAAATTATTGGTTTTCTCCTGAAATTACCCTTAAGTAAGCAATATAATTCCTTAACGCATCTAATACATTACCAGCTTTACAGAAAAAAGAATAGTTACCAACAAGTGCTCTGATTTATCACAGAAATGCTGACACATATTTACTAATTAGGTAAACTTATTCATTATATAGCGCACACCCTTAACTACTAATTACATGCCATTTATCCAGGAAGTCGTTATGTTTGCCTGCGAAACACTCGCATTCACCAATTAGATGTTTGTCTGTTTGTTACGGGAGTAACTAGATTCATGGGGGCTACATCCTTACTGATCAACTATGCACCCTATTGGCTAACTAAATACCCTATTGATCAGCTAAATACCCTACTGACCAACAACATACCCAACTTTAACAATGTGGGGTCAAATTTTGTAAAGTAAATGCTCTCACTTATTACCAACACACATCGCTTATCAAATGTCGAATCAATACATAAAATAATCGTCTAACTAAAACCTTACAAAGTACGCTAAGAATTATAACAGCTTCAAGAAGAAACACAATGTGGAAAAAAGATGTTGAACTGTGCTTCTAATAGGTAACGTGCAAAGCGCTTCCTAACGATCTGTTTATCGCAATATTGGTGAATAATCTACTGCAGTCACCTTGTGTCTGTACAGGTTGGATGGTTGGTTACTTGGTTAGTTTAAGGTTTGGTCCTTTGATTATTAGGGCCTATTGACTGTCAGGGTCATTAAGACCAACAAAGTCATTTTTTAACCACCAGTAGTAAAAGCTCGTACACCTTCTTCAGGTATTCATGTTAACTGCGAGACCATACACGTCTCACTGCACGTAGGGCCCTTGTCTCTACTGGCTATAATGCACTCTTCCCAACCTCCTTATGTAATTTCCTATCCTCTGTTACTCTACGCAAGACCTCAGGCGTGTACCCAGGATTGTGTTTGAGGGGTAAAGTAGTGGGGGCATTACGAACTGCCCAAGATAATGATGAAAAGCTCATAAAAAGACCAGTGCACATTTTATGTTGGAGAACTTGGCAGTTATTGAGTTTCTTGGCTACGTCTCTTGGATGCCGAAATGAAATCGCCGAGTCAAATTCTCTTAGAAACGAATGTAACTGCTGTACGGAGGTAAGTCCACTATGAGTCCGGTGACCAGTTTTGAACAGAAATAGATCTATGATATCTGATAACTTGAAACAGGTTATTACTAAGACTGTGGGAGTTTTCAACATTAAAACAAATTAATATGGTTTTACAAACAAAGCAAATTTGTTACTGTAAACAAACGTCGGTGTAAAACACTAGTGCTGAAACGGACACGATTGTATAAATCACCGATATAAATTGAAAAAAGAAAATGTAAATCATCGTTATCGTTGAAAATGTTTACATATATCTTTTAGCCTAACGGGAGTACCTATCGCCCCCCCCCCCCTTCCCTCCCATTGGTAGAATTCCTGGGCACGGTGGGACCTGGGACATGAGGGCATTAGTCGAGTCTCGACACCAGTTATTGGACTGTACTTCTCCAGTCACATCCTGGACTTCCAGTTGGTTTTCTTGTATTAGGTATCCAGTCAAATATTCTTTCAGGATCTCTGTCTTACGGTAGCACCTATTCAAGGCCATCTCATTTACCCTGCATATATATATATATATATATATATAT
>JAYMFT010424524.1:0-17463 GCA_038088735.1 Panulirus argus
TCTATTCCGGGCACACCTTTCACCCTCCTGCATGTTCAGGCCCCGACCACTCAAAATCCCTTTCACTCCATCCTTCCTCCTCCAATCTGGTCTCCTACTTCTATATACTTATCTATTTATTTATTATACTTGATTGCTGTTTCCCGTGTCAGCGAGGTAGCGCCAGGAAACAGACAAAGAAAGACCCATTCCCCTACATACACACATATATACATACATGCACAGTACATACATATACATACCAACATATACATATATACATACAAATACATACACATGCATATACACATTCACACATGCTCGCCCCCATCCATTCCTGATGCCACACCGCCCCACAGGAAATAGTATCGCCACCCCCTGCACCAGCAAGGTAGTGCTGATAACCATGAGGAAAATGAAACACTATAAGTTCCCAAGTGCACTTTTGTAAAGTAAAATTAAAATCAAACCCAAACCTTCCCTTGATACCAAGAATCTTTTAGTTCTTCTTTTTAGTGATAATTTTATGTTACTTTCCAGGTTGCTTAAACCCTTTAAGGTAAATGTAGCCTTTAGCAATAAAATTACTATAAAGAATATCTTAATTAAAAATTCACTAGAAAATTCAGCGGGCTGTGTTTACAGAATCCCTTGTAAAAGCTGTAATTTGTTTTATGTTGGACAGACTGGTAAGGATCTTTATGTTAGACTTAAGCAATATAAATATAGTATAAGAACAGGACAAGAACCAAAAACTTTGTTTAATCATGTTAAAAATTATGACCACAGTACTGACTGAAGTAACATTATTTCAGTTATCAACTGTAACTGCTTTACCAAGAGAAATATTGCTGAATCTTCTATAATTAAATATGCAATGAATTGTAACATTAACATTAGTAAAGGTCTATACAAACTGGATAGCTTTGTCATAGGCAAAATTTGTAAACAGTTTCCTTTCCTGTCCACATAATAAAATTTCATAAGAGAGAAGGTGATTCCACACATCATAAAAGACACTTACACCCTTCTGCAAACCCTCTTCACTCTAAGCACAAAACAAAGTGTTAACTGCAAACTGGTTTGTCACTAGCAAATGCACAGTTCTAGGGCATATGAAGAAGCTGGGGAAAACCAATGAGAGGTCTGTGGGGCCTGGCTTTGGATATAGGGATTGTGCTTTTGGCACATTACACATGGCAGCTGGAGAACGGATGTGAGCAAATGAGGCCTTTTCATCTGTTCCTGGCGCTACCTCACTAACATGGAAACTGGAGAACAAAAATGAAAGAATTAAAGAAATATATATCCCAGGGGATCTTCGAGAAAGAATACTGCCTAAGTATCTCCTGCATAGAGGGCAACTAAGTAGGGCAGGATTCAGGGTTAGGGGCCCAAAATCCTTCCCTCCAGTATTTCTTTCCAAAAGGAACACACCACTTTATTCTGCCATCCCTTTGTGCTAAGTAATTACCTTCTGAGACCATTTTGTCAATAAAAGGGCAGTATTTTAAAAAGAAACTCTATACACATCATTCAAATGTACATATCACTTTTATATTAAGAAAAAACACCTAAATAGATTATCTTTTGTATGGTACAGGAAATATGGCTCAGTATTTTAAAGCAAGAGTAAATACAGGAGAAAGATGTCTTACCTTTTTCTTTTTACGCCTGTGTCTCTTTCTTCTAGACTTCTCTTCCAATGGCTTCTTTTTTTCTCGTATAAATTCATCAAGGAAACCTCGAAAGGCATTAACACCCATTGTAACTGGAAATGTATCATTCCCCATCTTTTCCTTGCATACAGTATTTATCACCTGCACATTAAAAAAATATTTTGGTTAAGGCTTAACAGCATAATGAAAAAACTTTCATCTACTTTTTATACTACATAAAATTTATGTAAAATTGCTAAAACAAGGGCAAGGTTTGATTTATACATAAACAGCATTTCACCAGAGAAAGCAAATGCAAGAGGTATCCATATTTCATTCTTTGTGATTAGGGATATCTGTTGTTGGGATAAAGGGAAAATTCTATAGTTAAAGGTTTAAAACTTTGACAGGTGGAATGATTTGATTCTGGTTTTGGAAAAAAATTATGAGGAGAGAAAATACGAGACAATAAAGGAACAATAAATAAGCAAGCTAGTTTCAGCGAAAGGTGAGGAAATATTTTACCCAGACATATGAGTTTCATTTATTTATTAATAAAGGATATGTGAAAGCTATCTCTGTTATCTAAAACATTCATGTGTCTGACATAACTCATTCCTACTGCTCCTCTACCTGTGGTAAGAAAATAAATTATGAGGAAAGAATAAACGAGACAATAAAGGAACAATAGATGAACATGCTAGTTTCAGCGAAAGGTGAGGAAATATTTTGCCAAGACATATGAGTTTCATTTATTTATTAATAAAGGATATGTGGAAGCTATCTCTGTTGTCTAACTAAGGTGTGAAAACAACAGGTCTTGTAAAAAGGCAAGGTTCTAGCCCTGCCTAAAAAGATTCCAAACATCCTTCACTAAATAATGAAGACATTTTCCCCACCCTGCAAGGGAATTCTGAGTTTATTGAGACAGGATTCCCCACCCTACGAGTTAGAGAATATCTGAGTTTTGGATCTTTGAGAGCCTGTATACACTAAAAAAAAAAAAATCTATTTCAAAAATCACAAAGCAGTTCAGCACCCAGATCAGAAATGCAAGAAACCAGTGAATGGGTTTACTATGTTACTGGCTTTATCAGTGTATGCAAGTTGAGTTGCAAAGCCTCTGATTATAATAATATAATGGCAATATCATACACTATCAACCTCATGACAAATGTTATCATGCTGCTTGCCCTAAGGTTTAATATTAAAGGCTGTGTTACATATTAACAGCAAACGGTAAAGAAAATAAAAATTAAGTCTAGTTAAGAGATACTACACATACTCTGAACAGTTTACAACAATCAAGAACAACTACAGACCTGTTCAAAATTCTTTATGAGATCCTTGTACTTGAGAGTAAGGTCCGTTTCCTTTTGGAATGCCACTGTGTACGTAGAGACTAAATTATTTTTGAATTCACGCAAAGACTGGCAGAACATCTGGTCTACTTGAGAATCTTTTCGGTCTCGTAAACGAGTACTTGCTTCAAGTTCTTTGTTTGGTGCATCTCTGGAAAAACTACGGTCTAGACTCTGGGTACGGGCATCTGTCTTCTCAATTTCCTTCTCCTCCAGCTCATACAACTATTTAAAAAGAAAAGAAAAAAGACTGGCTGATTCATTGACAAAAACACAGACAAATTTTTTATATTTGATCACCATTTCTTACATTAGCACCAGGAAAAGGTGAAGAAAGGCCACATCCACACACATCCATTCTCTACTTGTCATGTGTAATGTCGTGATACCACAGCTCCCTCTTCACATCCAGTCCCCACAGACATTTCCATGGTTTTACCCCAGATGCTTCACATGCCCTAGTTCAGTCAACTGACAGCTCACTAACCCCAGTATACCATATCACTCCATTCAGTCACTCACGTGCATGCCTTTCACCTTCCTGCATGTTCAGGCACTGATCACTCAAAATCTTTTTCATTTCATCCTTCCATCTCCAATTTGGTTTCCCCATTCTCCCTGTTCCCTCCACTTCTGCCAAATATATCCTCTTTTTCAACCCTTCCTCACTCATTCTCTCCATATGTCCACAATTTCAGCACACCCTCTTCTGTTCTCTAAACCAAACTCATTTCATGATCACAGATCTCTCTAACCCTTTCAACCACATACTGTCCCCAAAACATTTCATTTCCAACACATCCACCCTCCTCCGTACAATCTCATCTATAGCCCATGCCTCACATCTAAATAATATTGCTGGAAATACTGTTGCTTCAAACATACCCATTTTTTCACCTCCCAGATAATGTTCTCTCTTTCCACACATTCTTTAGTGCCCCCTTCCCCATCTTAAGACTTGATTCTGCTTCCATGGTCTATTCACTGCCATGTCCACCTTCAGATAACTAAAACTCCTCACTTCCTCCAATTTTTCTCCATTCAAACTCAAACCCCAACTAACTTGTCCCTTAATCCTGCTGAACCTAATAAAACCTTGCTTTTATTCAAATTCTCTCAAATTTCTCCTTTCAAACACTCTACCAAAATGTCACCAAATTTGCTATTTCCCATATGAATGAGGTAACATCAAGAACAGATGACTATGCCTTACAGGAAAAAATCCTTGCTTGGTTCATTCTTTTGGGAAGTAATACAGGAGGGGCAGGATTTCTATTCCGCAGCTTCTTAGTTCCCTTTTAAGACACATAAATAGATACATAGGGAGTATTCCCATTATCCCCATGGATTACACACACACCAGCAAGTTTGAGAATGTATCCAGATGAGGACTGTGATACACCATCATTACAAGATCTTCAACCACAACAGCAAGGATATTTTGAATATCATACATGATACAGAAATTGGAAAAAGATATCTCATAATGCTCAAGTTAGATTATGCGGTAAATGACAAAGATAAAGTCAAGTGGAGATATAATCATGAAACCTAAAGAAGACTTAACAATTTTTTTCTTTCTATATCTCATGCTCACTCCTTCCAGGAACTCCTATTAAGGGGGTGGCCACAGCAAATGATTCTCCACTTATCCCTGTCCTTCCATGCCTCCCTTACATACACCATTCCATAAATTCTTCCACCTATTCTCACTCTCCAACACCTCTTGCACTCTATCCTCCCATGTTACAGGTGGTCTTCCTCTCACACCACCCCGTTTAATTGTACTATCACACACTCTCCTTGCAAACTTCCCATCTTGCAATTCTCCTTCAAGCCCAAACCAACTCAAAGTATTACATTTCATCCACTCAACCACTCTACAATTTATTACATTTACATTCCCTGCCATACCAAATCTCTTATACACCCCCTTATTACTTTCTTCTTACCATAGTGATACCACACACCTCTCAAATAACTCATTTCCACAGCCTTGATTCTTGACCTCTGTGACTCATTCCATGTCCATGTTTTGGCTGCATAGCTCACAGTCTGGAGGACCATGCTGTCCCTTAGTCCTTTCTTCTCTTCCATACATTATCCTCATCCTTCATTATTCTATTAAGCAAAACAACGACTCATCTACCCTGTACTGCTCTCTACCTTATCCCTCCAATTACATCAACAAACTTACTCAGGATAGCTCCCACATACTTAAATTCTGTTACGTCTTCAAGTCTCCCCCTATATCTGTAACAGAGTTTAGTACACTTTCTTTCATCATATAGGGCCTTGCTAAATCTATACTTTAACATCATTATTTTATTTTTACTAGCATTTACCTCCAATTGCCTATGCTTACATACATCATAAAAAAAATCTGCAAATCCTCTTCAGTCTTAGCAAACAACACAGTATCATCCACAAACAGGTTTGTCACTAGCCATCATATCTCACCACTACACTACATTTCCAGGCCCCTTTCCACTAGTCTTGCTCTCGTCTTTGTTATCTTATGGTATCCTATATTGGGAACTGGAGTTCAGTAGCCAGAAAACTAGGTATGTGGTGACAGGTTCTATGAAATTAACAACGAAGTAAGAACACGGGTACATCTAGTCTCAAATACAAAGGGATGGTAAAAAAAAATAATAGAGAGAGGAATGGTACAATGTGCTGTGGTGATGATATACATATGGCACTCCAGTACGCCAGCATTTGTAAGATATAAAAGAGCAAGGGTAAGAGAGGATGAACAAAGGAACAATGAAAAGAATATTTCAGACAAGCTAGAAGAAAACCAAAACTCTTCCAAAAATTCAGGGAAAAGAGTTGGAGGGGATGATGTAAGGATATGGGAGGAGATGAATTAAAAGTTCAAAAGCTAAATGTAAAGTTCAAAATGTTTTCACAGTGGATAACACTGTAGTTCAAACACCAATGAGATGGAATGGGAAGGAGGTCTAATACAGCAAAGAGATATCTTGAAAAGATATAAAAAAATTTCTACAAGGTCTTTACCCATACAAGAACAATGGTCTCAATGAAATTCACCACCTACGCTGAAGACGTGAGCAGATAAACTTGAAATACTGTTTAAAATATCAATGAAGAAAGGCAAAGTTCCAAGGGAGTTGAAAAGAGCAAATATCATACCCATCTGTAAGAAAAGAGACTGGAAGAGGCAGTGAACTAGACACTGGTTTCACTGATAAATGTGGTCTGGAAGGTACTAGAAAAGATAATCTCCTATAGAGGAGAAATTACCTTAATGACCGTCAACAGGGTTTCAGGGAAAGGACAGGCGTGTGAGTCTCAGATTTTTATGGGACACTGACCTTAGTATTGAAAAGAAGGGTGGGTGGATTTTTTGTATATGGACTACCAGAAAGCATTTGCCACTGTACCAAAATGAGAGGCTGATTATTCAACAAGTTGTATTATCAGGCAGGAATATGGGGAAGACTACTTTGATGGACAGAAGATTGTCTAACTGGGAAGAAAACAAGGATGCATGGCAGGGGAACCTTCTCAAAATGAGGTGTGGTCATCAATAAGTTCCTTACGGTTCTGTTCTATGACCTTTAATCTTTTTTTATTTATATAAAATGTCTTGCCAGAAACTACAGACTTCATCTGAATATATTTGCAGATGATGAAGAGGTCATGAGGGATGTAGAAAACGTGGAAAAATGCATCCATGTTACTTGGGGTCCTTGACAAACCTTGATGTTGGTATAATACATGGTTGATGAAATTCAACCTGAGCAAATGTAAAGTAATGAGTCTGGGTCACAGTAAAAGGCCTTGATATGAATATCAACTAGCAGGAAATAAGTAGAAGAAATCTGCACATGAGAGAGACTCACTATCAATCTCTCCCTTCTCATTTTAATTACATCCACGCACATTCTGATGTCCTATTGTGAGCCTTCAATGAAGATAAGCACTTGTTTGAATCCTTCTTGTTCCAACCTTTAGAAACTGAGATACAAGAAAGGGAGGGTTTCTAACTCCCCACTCCTACCCCCTCTTAGTCACCTTTCATAATACACAGGGAATACATAAATCATTGCCTTTCAAAATATACCTATACATGCCTCTCACATACCTGCAGATGTTAATATAACTTAACTAGAAAAAATGTATCCCAAATGATCTTTTACAGTCGTTAATTAAAAAAACTGTATCCCAAATGATCTTTTACACTTGTTAACCAAGATTACCTTGCGCCTAATATATTCCTCAAGTCGCCTTAATTCATAAGCATCTTTTATCACTTCATCAGATTTGTCAATGAACTCAGATGTCCTGGTAAGGTTCCAACCATCCTCTTGGTCCATACGTCGAGGCTTCTTATTCATTGGACTAGAGTTTTCTTTCCCTAAGTTTGGTATTTCTTGACATGTAATACTGAGAGCAGCTCTAACACACCGTGTGTGAAAAACCTTTTTACAACCTGTAAAATCAAAATGTAATCATTTTTCACAACTAAAAACAATTATATATAAAAAAAAAAAAAAAAGCTAATTATCATTCCTTGAAATACAAACGAGGGTTTCAGTAAGGTGGCTAATGTGCAGACTTATCAAACATAGTAATGTTTTCAGGTATCTTCTTTCCAACACAACCAACCTTTTTTGTTCTTCTGAATTCAGACCCTATGGCATGCATTCATACAACACTATTGGTACAACTATACTTTCAAACAAAACCATCTTTGCTCTAACACACACTGAACTCTCCTTCTCTATACTACTTAATGCACCTAGGACCTTAGTCCCCCTCCTCTATCATCCTATACTTCACTTCAGTTCCCATGGTTCCATCTACATCTATGTCAACTCCCGAGTACCTAAACCAACCTAATCTACTTCCTCTTGATTCTCCCCATTCAAACTCACAATCAACCCCTCAAGTCTCAACCCCCCTGCTACACCTCATTACCTTACTTTTGTTTGCAGTAACTCTCAACTTCTTCCTTTCACACACTATTACAAACTCAGACACAAGCTTCAGGAGTTTGCTCTCTCAAGTCTGTCACCAGTGCCATGTCACCTGCAAAAAGCAAATGACTCACTGTAACCCAGCCCCATGCCTCCTTCAAAGATCCTTACATGCACCTTCCTCACCACCCAAATCAAATGCAAATCAAACCTACTCCCCTCTTTGTGAAAGCATCTCAACAAGGTAAATACCACATCATCAAATCAAGTATTAATACCTGGAAACATACCATCAGACGAAAATATTGAATGTCCACCAAGGAAATAAGAACTCTTATCTAACTGCAATACCAAGAGAAATAAGAAACTTACATGAAGAAGTTACAAAAACATTCAAATGAAGACTAGACTACGGTTGAAGACAATACTGAACGAACCTCCAACAGGTAATTAATAATACATAGAAAAATAGCATTATGTAGCAAGCAAAATATATGATATGTAATTGAGTGGTGGCTAGGAAAAAAAAAAAAAGCTGTATGTCAAGCAAGCAGTGCATTTAGTAATACATGCCAGCCCTGCCATCAAGGAACAATCTTGTCACAGGTTCTCAAAGGTAAGTAAGTCCACTGACAACACTTGCCCCCTGTAAACCACATCACTCTAATTCACACTATCCAATGCACATCTTTCACCCTCTGCATGTTCAGACTGAGTTATGAAAATATTTTTCACTTCATTCTACAATCTCCAATTTCATATTCTGTTCTCCATGTCCCCTCCATTTCTAACACATATATCCTCTTTATCAACCTATCCTTTGCTCATTCTCTCCATATGTAGGAAATACATCTAAAACATTTCAGACAACCTCTTCAGCACTCTCAACCACACTCCTCTTAGTACCACAGCTCTTTCTTACCCTATCATTACTTACTTGATCAACTCTCCTCGCACCACATATTATCCTTAAACATTTCACATCCAATGCATTCACCCTCTTCCATACATTCTCATCTACAACCCATGCCTTGCATCCATACAACACCACTGCATGACTAATGTATCTTCAAACATACCCATTTTTACCTTCCCACATAGTGCCCTCTCTTTCCACATATTCCTCAATGCTCCTAGAACCTTCACCTCTTCACCCACCCTATGGTTATAAGTTACCTCAGTTTCTATGGCTCCAGTTGCTGCCATGGTCACGTCCAGGTATCTGAGAAAGACCTCACTTCCTCCAAGTTTTGTCCATTCAAACTCAACCCAACTAACCTGTCTCTCTACACTTCTAAACAATATTGTTGCTTTTATTTACATTTACTCTCAACTTTATCCTTTCACACTCTCCTAAACTTAGACACAAACTTCTGCAGTTCCTCACTTGAATCTGCCACCAGCACCATGTCATCAGCAATTTCTGACTCACCTCCCAGGCAATTTTACCCTACCAGACTGCATACCTGTTCATCTCTACAAGACCTTTGTATTATCTCCATCACCTTTGTATTATCTCCATCACAACCCAACCAAACACAAATCAAAGTGGTGATATCACATACCCCTGCTGCAGGCCCACCTTTACTTGGAACCACCTACCTTCCTCTCTACCTGCTCGCATACATGCCTTACTCTCCTGATAAAAACTAACTGATTCTAACAGCTCTCCTCCTATATGATTTATCTGTAACCTTCTACAAACATCCCTATCAATCCTGTTAAAAGATTCCTCCAGGTCCATAAAAGCCACATACAAATCTTTCTGCCTCTCTAAGTATTCTTCAAAGCAAACACCCGATCCATACATACTCTACCATTCCTGAAACTACTTTGTTCCTTCCCAGTCTGATGCCCTGTGCAAGCCACCACCCTCTCAATCACCAGTCTTACACACAATTTCAGGGAACTCCCATCAAAGGGGTGGCCACAGCAAAAGAGTTTCTACTTATCCCTGTCCTTACATAACTCCCTCGCATAAATCATTCCACACATTCTTTCTCCATCTCTCTCCCTCCAGTATGCTTTCGTTCTATTTCCCCATGTCACAGGTAGTCTTTCTCTCATATCAACCCCTTTTAATTGTGCTATCACACACTCTCCTTGTAAACTCCCCAACTTGCATTCTTTCCACATGCCTAAACCACCTAAAAGTATTACATTTCACCCAATCTATCACTCTAAAATTCATTCCTTCGCATCCCCTACCATATCACATCTTTCATACACCCCCACACTACTTTCTTCATTCCATCTAGCCATACCAGATGCTCTTTTCAAATAACTTTATTTCCACAGCCTGGATTCTTAACCTCTATGACTCATCCCATGTCAATGTTTTGTCTGCATAGGTCATGGTCGGGAGAACTATGCTGTCCCTTAATCCTTTCTTCACTTCCACACTTACACTTCTACCCTTCAATATGCTTTTAAGGGATTAAAGGAACAATAATAGCTTCCATCCAATCCCCAGGTACAACCTTCTGCTTCCATGCTAAATTACCCATCAAAATGCATCTAATCTATCACACTCTCTCCTCAATACTTCAACATTTCTGCTGTAATTCCATCCACTCCAAGTGCCTTTCTTACCTTCAACTTACCAGGTACACTGAACAAACTTATACCCCTGTAATTCAACCATTCACAACATAACAGAAAAGTTTTCTATTTAAATAGCATCCTACAATGTCTGAGCTGTAGGTCAAGAAACATCAATATTCTCAGACTGTTTCAAGGCAGAAGGGGAGAGCAGTCATGAACAAACACAATTTCAAAATTATCTTACTTAAACATTTATATCCGGAGTTGATGAAGAAACCAGTAAATGGCTTGTCACAGGCATTACAGACTTCTTTCTTAAGTAATGTAGACTGCTTGAGGGGATGAGGACAAGTAGCTAAAATCTGTTTTAAAACATCAGATTCACCACTCATTGCTGAAAGTGAAAGAGAGGCTGCACCCTGTACACCTGATGGCTCTAAACTGGAATTCAAAAAAGAAGATTCAATTAGTATCAAATATACCTTTCTTACACTGCATCAGTATGAAGAGAAGAAATAATGAAGATGAACATGAAAAGTATTTCATTTATTTATCTATTTTATTTATAATTACACCAGGATCAATTTCTATGAGATAGTCCTGGTGTTACCAAGCTCCTTTGTAAAGCCTCTTATTGCCCAGGGTTGCATTACTTCCACTAGAAGGGAAATGCAAACTCCTTTGGAGTGAGAATTTCTTTGATGAGACTGTATTCTCAATGACAACCTTGTCAGAGGTGACTTTTCACTCATGATGTAACCTTGAGCAGGTGCACAGCAGTAACACCAAGAAAAGTAGCAACAGTATTGAACATCTTAAGGTACCATTAAATGATGATGATGGTCACAGCACTGTATCTCATTACCTTATTTCAGTTAATAATTACTCTGACTTATCTTCTTTAAAACACTCACCAACACTCTGTCCCCAGATTGTTGTTTCTCTCTGAAGCCAACCACCAGAGGTGGGTAATTTGCAAACTGCAACTGATTTGCCTTCCATGGCCCCCCACACCAGCACATTGTGGACTTGCTTACATTCTGAAATCCCTCCACAGACATTCATATCATTACCAGATTAAACAACCACAGTGATGTCACAAAACTTTGATGCAGACCCACCTTTACTAGAAACCTTCATCTTCCTACTTGCACAAACGACTTCCTTTCTTGGTAATTCCTCCTCGCTGCATTTAGTACCTTTCAATTTACTCTATAAATTCACAGCATTTCCTGCAGGTCCTCTCTGTCATCCCTATCATATGCCTTCCCCAGATCCATAAGTGCCACAAACAATTCACTCTTTTTTCCAGTACAGTTCTTCTCATATAATTTCTTCAAAACAAACAGCTGGTCTATACAGCTACCTCTCCTCAAACCACCAATGCTCCTCCTCAATCACATTTTGTGCATGCCACCATCCTCTTAATCAAGTGAAAAGAGCACTATATAAACACTGTTAGTCCTTCAGCACCTCAACTTGGCCTATACAAACTTTGAAAAGCCTAACTATAACAAATCAACAAAAATGTCACCCCTTTCTTAAAGTCAACTAAAATGCTATCACTCATGCTACTTTGCCAAACTTTATCTTATGAAATGCTTTCACTACCTCCTCTCTTTTCACTGTACTATTCACCCTCTTACTGGTCCTCATTTCCAGCTTTTCCTTCTCTTACTGCTTATCTAATATCAATTTTTTGTCGTTTCACTGGTCCTAAGAACAAAGGCCCAATGATGCCACCATGTATCTTGTATCTCCAGAAAATCTCTTTTCTGGCTGGTAGTTGCAATGAGGGATATTCTAGTTTTTCTTCTCATTGTTATGTGTATTCTTTTCTTTTCCTCACGTGAGTTCTACTTTTGAGTCATCAGTATTTTCTTCTTGTTCATCTTTGGTTCCCTCAATTTAACTGTCATGTATCTTAAGTATTTTCTTCTTGTTCATCTTTGGTTCCCTCAATTTCACTGTCATAAAGCTTGTAAGGCAAATATCATTAAACAAAACAATCAATGTAAATGAGAATGAGATCCAAAATGTCAATAAATCAAACATACAAATGAAATCAATACAAACAAGAGAATATCACCATCTAACCTTGAAAATCCTTGCACATCTGGAAGACTAGAGGAAGGCTTTAGAGGCTCTTTTGTTCTTGGTGACTCATCAGCCACACTGAGTTCCCAAGAAGATGCCACTTGTTGGCCACCATTGGTACTAGAGCATCTTTCTTTTAACAATAACATGCTGGAATCTGGCCCTAGCTCAGTTGAGAAAGTGTGCTGGTATTCTCCTGGGCTTGTGGGAGTTTGAGGTTGTGACTCATATGACATAGCATCCTCACTCTCACTTAAACTGCCCTCTCGTTTTCCTATAAAACAAATTTATACATTGACAAATAATCACTAAGTCAATCATCATTCAAGCAGCATCACTGCAAAATAATCTCTACATATCACACACAAACATATACAGTGAGCTAAATATATATATATTTCCAAAATATTTGAAAAATCAACTCATTACTCCAAACTAAAGTTATGGCTATGGTTAACTTCTCATCTATTAAGACATACTTTACCAATGCATCTTTCCTTTGTGAAAAGTTTTACCAAAAGAGATTACAACTTACTTTAGTGTACTAATCAGTGCAGTAATGTTTTAGGCTATATAAAAATGAGACTTTACAGGTGCTTGCATAACATGAAAGCATCAATTTCCTTTAACACTTTCATGCATGAAGGGGTAAGCCCTACCAGTACCCCAGAGGTGAACGAGGCACGTACTGGTGGAATAAAGCCACGGTAAATGTTTACGGTAAATATCAATTTGTGACGCTGTTTTTGGTTTTACATGTTTTGTTCATGTAAGACTGCTATGCAATATCATTTACACTAAACAGTTAATATTATCCCAACATTACCAATAAAAGAGTAAATGTTGATGAACATTATAAATAATAATGTATATAATTCTATTTTCATACTTATTCATACTTGTTCACCTTCTCCAATGTGAACAAGGTAGCAGGAGAAACTTACAAAAAAATAACCTCATTTGCTTGCATTCACTCCATCCATAGCTCTCATGTACAGTGCAAATGAGCTGAGCCCTATCCAAATATGGAAACCTAATGAAACCTTACAACTCTAAATTCACAGATATAATTGTCTGGATATGTTACAGTTTTTTGAGTGGGAGGACAGTGTCAACCAAAGAACAAATCTACATTAAACAAAACAGGAAGTCATAAAAGGCACTTTTACCACAAGTCATGAATTCAAACTTGTCATTATCCCACTTGCTATAATGCCAGTTCATCCTCTCTCAGTCTAGACCAATCTTTCCACAGAAGCAAAAGGTTGGAAACCCTCCCCTCCTATGTTCTTACTTTCTAAAAATTGAGAAAAAGTGCCACAAAATAATTTTCCCCCTCAAAAGCTCAGTCATCTCTTCCTGAATCTACCTCACTAATGCAAGACAAGGTGAGCAAGTATATATATAAAATATCTACAAACATATATATTTTTGTGTATCTTTAGTCTCCACACTTTGTCCTACCAAAGTAAGGTAGCATCAGGAACAGACAACTGAGCCTTCTAAAAAAATCTTTGTTTGGCTCTTTTCTCTGTCCCTACTTTTAGAAAGTGATTGTGCTGAAGGACAGGACTTCCAACTAGGGCCTGACTTACTAAGAACCTTAGGCAGTGACTGACTATTCATCCTATCATAGTAGTTATCACTCCCATCCATCTTTTTCAATTTTTAATCATTTAGTAAATTTGACATGTAAAAAACCGTTTGAATGTGCTTACAATGAAATGTTTGAGGATAATATGTGATGTAAGGAGGACTGATCGAGTTAAAACGACTAGGTGAGAGAGAGGTGTAGTAGTAAAAGGAGTATGTGCGAGAAAGCTGAAGAGTGGGGCTAAAATTTTTGGGACATATGAAGAGGATGAGAGAGAAAAGGAGGGTATACATGTCAGGGAATATATGTCAGAGGTGGAAAGAACAAGGTAACGGGGGAAACCAAGGAGGTGGAATGCTGAAGTGAAATATGTTTTGAAGGCTCAGGGCCTGACATGCAGGAGAGGTGAGGCATGCAAGGGAGGAACATGGTATACAAGGCATGACGTGCTGTCAATGGGCTGAGTTGTGGATAAGTGGTTTTGGTTTCATTGTATAATATATGAATGACAGTTACAAAGCAGATGTGGGAGAATGAGGTCATTTCTTCATCTGTTCCTTGTATTACCTCACTAAACTGGGAAATGTTGAAAATGTTAGGAAAAAATAAAGCAAATCAGAATGCAAACCTGCATCATTTAAGAACTTTATCTAAGAATCCCTGTCATAAAATAATCAACAATATTACAGTGACACCTTACAGGGTCTGCCTCAAAAAGAAACAGAAGAGAGCATATTAAAGTTCTAAGGGTTAGCATAAACAAAAAATTGGTATTTGGTGACAAGACTGAAAAACTGTATTATTGAATCACGTAATGAGCACTGTGGTAATGAGATCTTTCACTATGAGAGATGCTACAGTGGCTGTTGCATACTCTCTTTGACACTAATAGAATATTTTTTTCAAGAAATTTTGTAGAAGTGTACATACTGTGGATGCACCTGGGCAACTGCCCAGTCTGCCTTACCATAAGTCCAGCCATACTTCAAGCTCCCACTTCACCACACTTTTCTACTCTGTCTTCTCTGACATGCAGGACATAAGTGAGAAGTATTCTTATGGCCTTATCCCCTAGGATATTCATCTTTTTGTACTCACTCCATGACCAATTTCTATGAAAAAGCACAAGTGTTACCCAGGATCTTCCTAAGGGCCCCTGCATCCCAAGGCTGTGCTACTTCTAGTAACAGTGATGTGCAAACTCCTTTGAAGCAAGAAGTTCTATTGACAAGACTCTACTCACAGTGATACATCACTGTGGTGTAACCTTAGGCAGGCAGAGTCAGTACCACCTTCTCTGAGATATACATACACATAAAAAAAGAAACATATAAATATGCTTCCAGAATTCAAAAGATATACAGTGGAGTTCCCTAGGAAGCAGTTCTTTGCTAACCTTCTTTAATCTTTCTGTCTGCCCAAAAAAACAGTTTGAAAGTCCTCTAAGATGTGGTGCCCTGACATTACATAAGCAACAAAAGGAATGCAACACAGTATGTAATTAGAAAACTGACCAGCCCTAAACAGAATGCATGCTTCTCCACAACTATTGGCCAACAATCCCTGAACCTTAATGTGACTCAAGCGATACATTTTCAGTTTGTGGTGTCAGGTCTCTACCTATACCTGCACAGGTTGCCTCTTCCTGCCCTCCTTTATACAAGTAGGTCCACTTTATTGGTATGAAGAGGTGCCCTAAGTCAAAGGCAAACTACAATTAGCACAGACAGAAAATCTTGTGAAGTGTGTTAAACATATAACATGATGGGGTTGTATGCTCACCTAAATATACTCTCAACTGCTGCATTACTCACTACTGCATTCAAATCTGCCATCACCAAAACCTGATCTGTTGCATCAAAAATGTTAACACTCACTCAGCTACTTCCGAAACACATCCTCGTCCTCATGGCTAGGAACATAGGCAATCAATCAGCCAGCTCTCGTAACCTACTCTCATTTTATCCACATCAGTCTGGAGCTCACCCTTTCATACATTCCCACAACTCCTCCTTCAGCAGAGGTTCTACCCCTACCTTAGCTCTCGCTCTCACATTAACCGCAGACTTTTACCCATAAGACATTCCTAAAATCATTACTTTTTCTTACCATTCCACTTTGTTTCACTCACAGCTAGAATATCCAGGTTCATTTGCTTAAACAAACATCCCAAATCTCTCTTCTCCTCACCTTAGTTACATCCAAACACATTCAAATAACCCAGCCTGAGCCTTCAAAGGGAATGAGCACTCCTCACTTGGCTTATTCTTCTGTCCTATCTTTTAGATACTGAAATAAATAGGGGAGAGTTTCCAGCCCCCTGCTCCCACCCCTCTTAGTTGCATTCTGTAACACCCAGGGAATATGTGGGAAGTATTATATCTCTCCTATCCCTGTAACTCAACTCTTTAAATTCAAATACAATCTTTGTTGCCCACCTCCAGACCTATTCTACTAGCTCTTTGTGCTTCTTTTATTTCCTTATCCATATACTTGAAAGCTATGCTAATATTTGCAAGCAGACAGCTTGTCTCCTTAACAATTCTCTTCATGAGGAACTCTGGTGAGGGGTTTGGGACAAGGATGACTTCTGTTACATAATAATAATGCTGAGGCCTTCTTTCCCTATGTCCCATCTTCATTATTATACATTTGCACGGGTTGAATCTCATTAACAAAGTCCTCCCTCTTCACTTGCTTCATGACCTTATGGTCCCAGAAAAGAGCCCTGTGGCACCCTGCTGGTTACCCTGACCTATCTGGAAAAGGCTCCTCAGACTTGTTTCCTTACTCCTTTCCCCTAAAGTAATTCTTTAATCCACTACAGGGGTTTCCCCCCTATTCCTGCCTGGTAGTTCACCTTCTTAATCAGCCTCCTATTGAGTACAATATCAAATACTTTCAGGCAGTCATGATACTGATATTCCACCTAGTCTGAGTTCACTCTATCGAAGAACTCTATGAGGTTTCTCACACAACAAACCATGCCACCTCTCAGGTACTTTCTCCTCTGAAGAAAGTCATCCACTTGCTTTCTATTTATCTTTTCCAGCACCTTACAAACTACATCCATCTGTGAAATCTATTTTCCTGAGAAAAATACCAAAAACTGCAGGTAATAGTTCAGGGTATTTTTTTCCCCAAAACACTTTTTCTTTGAAAATTGAAATATACCACACTGAAACTCTTCTATACTTCAAATAATCACAGAAAAAGTCTCAAAATGCTTTCCCTTACCAACAGATACCCAATAAATAATAAGCGAAATATCATAAAATCTT
>JAYMFT010424534.1:0-17462 GCA_038088735.1 Panulirus argus
CACATACACACATATATACATACATGCACATATATGCACAATACATATGTATACATACCAACATATACATATATACACATACACATGCATATACACATGTACATATTCACACTTGCTCACCCCCATCCACTCGTGATGCCACCCCGTCCCACGGGAATTAGCATGGCCACCCCCCACGCTGGTGAGGTAGCGCCAGGAGGCAGACGAAACGGCCACATTCACTCACACTCAGTCTTTTTGCAAAGTATACTTCGATCACACAAAGTTTGGGAGCAAAGAAAAATTTATTATGTATTTGTTTATGGTGACTTTGTTTATAGTGAGGGTAACATTTATATAACTGAATAAAGCCCCTCAAATGGGTAACACTGCTCTGTACTAAATACTTTATTTTTTCTTTACTTGCAGTAACACAACAGTAGAACAGTTCTACAAATATGACAACACCACAGTTTATGTGGACTATTATTTTCTCAACAACTTTGACAACCTTTTTATAGCTGGAGTCACTCTGTTTGAATTAACTGTGGTAAACAACTGGTTTATCATAATGGAAGGTAAAGTGGTGATACAAAAGGATTTTTCCCTTATGAGAACCATTCATGCTATTTTTGTTTCCTTTTATGACTGTGAATGTCTACATATTCCTCCGTGAGCCCATTTATCATGGCATTGTGTGATTAAATGGCACTTATTGAGACTATCTTATTGTGATTTAGTTTGTTTCTTTAATATGTCAGAATATTTTCACTTCATCATAATACTAAAAACTTCATCATAATAATAAAACATAAAAGTAACTTTTTGTTATCAGGTTATGCAGCAGTAACAAGTGACTGGTCCAGGCTTTATTTTATGCTCTTCTACTTAGTGATGATGGTTGTCATGTCAGTTGTGGTGGCCTTCATCCTTGAGGCCTTCACTTTTCGTATGGAATACAACCAAACTGTGCAAGGAGATAAGGACAGAGGTGATTATCATGTATTATTGTGTGTGTAGTAAGCTCTTCATAGTTTCTGATTTTGGATGGCATATACAAATCTTCAACTCTGCTTTACTGATTTGTGTTCATTTTTGCTTCTCTTATTAATTCTGTTCTCATTTACATTTAGGAAATTGGCAGCTGATAGCTTGTTATAAAGAATATCTGTAGTTGCATCATTTAGCATATGAAAGGAAAGCATGCCTTCTCCTTCCTTAAATTGACTTTTTTGTGTGATTTAGTGACAGTTTTGCACTGCATTTAGTTTCACGGTAGGTGTTGTATGGTGATAAATAAATTGATAACAAATAAAGAAATATATCAAACTGCAAGTGACACAAAGGGTAGAGAAGGCCGGCCAAATGTAGTAAGCAGTGTGTAGGGTTCATTTTATCCTGTTAGCAGAATAAATTTATTACTTAGGTCTTGGGCCAAATTTGATTTTCTGGTATGCTTAAGATACTGCTTTGCACTTTTTGCTGTATTTCTTTTAGGTTACAGTATCTGTCACATGATTATGAAACATTTAGGAAAAAGAAACACATCACATTGCACCGGATATGGCCATGTCATTTGAGGGTGGATATTTTTTTTTTGTTTTGTTTTGCTGACAGACAAAATGTCAATATATAGGGCACTCCTTTGGATAGATTTAAATTTTTTTTTCCTCATCATACTTCAGCAGTGCATTTGCTGATGTTAATTTGACAGTGTTTACATGGTTAACAATCTTTTTAGTAAATGTCAGGATGATGGGAAAAATGGTGTTAAGTGCCATTAATATTAACAAGAGACACAGAGAAAAGCCATAAATAATGTACATTTCAATATAAAATTAGAAGTGGTAAGTCAGTTTTAATAAGAGTGAAATCTTATCCAATTTTAGTAGCATAGGACTTGCTGCATCCATAGTAGGAACAACATTAATGAAAGACAAACTGAAAGCCAGTTTTCAGGCCTTTACATGTTCAAATGCTTTGAAAATTAGAGAAACTGAACATAATGATGAAAAATTTGGGAAATACTTCTGTTCACTGTGGTACACTGGACATAAGGTGAGATTCGCTAAATGCTCTGAGGGGCTGTATATATTTCATCCAACTATGCAAAAGCAGGGAGAGTGTATGATAGTATGATTAAAGGGGTTGGTGTGTGAAAAGGACCACCTGTGATATGGGGAAATAGAATGGGAGAGTACTGGAAGGAGAGACATGGGGAAGACTGTGTGGATTAGTGTAAGCAATGGAGGTATGTAAGGACAGGGATAAGCATAGACTCTTTTGCCATGGCCACACCCTTGATGGTAGATCCTAGAGGGAATGGGCATCAGAGATATAGTTAGTTAGATAGATGCAAGGGCTCTGAGAATTCTTCCAAAAGCACTGCAGGTGTACAGTGACCATGGTGTTTCGAGGAAACTCACAGCAGCCTTGGGATGGGTTAGAATTGTTCTTAAATGTGTTATTTGTGGAAACATTAATATTTTCTGTTACTAGTTGAATACAGATTTTTTTTAATTTCTGTTTCAGATGAGGAGAATGTACGAATCAGCATAGAATTAACAAAAGAGGAAATGCAGTTTGTTTACAGTAGTACAGCAGATATCCCTGTTCTCCAGCAGTATGCTACTACCCTTGAAACTCAGGTAAAGACAGATATGCTTGTCAACACAGTAACTTTATATATATTGATTATATCATTCTACACAAACTGTTAAAAAGCTGCTCGACACAACAGACTTGACAAGTGCATGTCAAAGTGTAAAACAAATTATGAGAATGGAAGAATACAGACATGTGAAGGCCACTAAGGGTAACATTTGGTATAGATATATGAATATGTAGTAAAGAGATACTTAAGCAGGTAAATAAACTTGCCAAAAAAGAAGGATTCAAAGGACTGTTTGTCAAGAGTGACACACCATGAGGAGAAAAAGAGACCAACAGAAAAGGGCAAAAGGCAAACAATGAGAGGAATTGGATTAGAGTAGGGAGAGGAACAACATTCTCACTTCTTGCTCAGGGAGGCCAGAAATAACTTGTAGCAAGTACCTGTGGCTGAAGGTTCTGTATACAAATGTAGTTGGGTTGATGGCAAATGGAATGGAGTTAAGAGTTCAAAGGTCAGATGAGAGGAAGCAACCCTAACATTTTTGGAGACAAAACTCATTAGAGAGCTAAAGTTTGCACAAAATACAGAGAAAATATAATTAAAATATGGGGGATTTACCTTCTCAGTATGGGATACCGTGAGATTCCAGGAAATATTACTCTAAGGTTCCTTCACGTGTTACATGATGGATAAAATTAGTGTGGAAAGGAATTATATAATTATGCAGTTAGCCTACAAACCTCCAAGTAACCAGTGACTCAAGCAGATGTGCATCAAGTACAAATGAAGGAATAATTTGAATGTTAAATGAAGTGGCAAGACACTTCCTCCTAGGTCTTAAAGTATGGATAATGGGCGATTTCAGTAATAGGTAAATAGACCGGGAAAAGTTAGATTATCATGGAGATTAATGTCATAAAGACTCATCTGCCTTAGTATACCCTGGGTATCTTGAGGGAATGATCTTCTTTCTTTACTCTTTCTGGCTGCCTCTTCATTTTGGGAATTTCTCTTCCACCTTTGCTTCAAGATGGTTGGCTCTTTCCTTTATGTGGAGAGGATAGCCTTAATTCTCGCCTGGAAACAAGAAAGTGTGGGTATATGTGAGATTTCTAGGCACACTGTGTGCTCAGATTGTATTATCAGGAGGCAGCTTTGCTTCGTTCAGATCAAGACCCTATTGACCTAAAACGGATGTAGAATCCCCTGGAATCTTGCCAGTTCCATGTCCAGATGTCTGCAGATGGTAACCAAGGCCAAAGGAGAGATGACAAAGTCCTAAATTGTAAATGTATGGGGAAGTAGAGAAAGGTTATTTACCTTCTTATGCACTTGATTTCACATCTCCACATTGTTACTGAGTGGCCTTTGCCTAGTTTCTTGTCTGTATTCCCCTATTCTCATGAAATATGCATATGTTTGGCATTACCAGATTCCGCCTGCTTGTGGAGTGATCTTTAACGACAATGTATCATTGGAGTACAATATTAATGAATTATTCACTTCAGATGAATCCCTTATAGTGATTGGAGCACAACCTTGAAGGTGCAGGAATCCTTGGAGAAGGCATCCAGTTTATGTGTTAATAAATTTGTATATTTTTTCTCAGGGAGTTGTCAAGTATGAGGGCTTAAGGAGGAGAACACGAGTTATTCTCCAGCGTCGTATGTATCGAGATGAAATTCCTGGTTGGTTGTTAGAAGCAGATACTCAGTGCCAAAATAACCCTGGATTGCCTAACCCTCATCCTGCAACAAGGGGATCAGTGGGATCTGTATCCATAAGTACTCCCGCAGGGGAAGAGACTTTACAGCAGACGCCACCTTCGTATTTTGGCACTCTTAATCCAAATAATTCTACAGATAGCGAAAGAAATGAAACCTGATATAAGTAACCTGAATACTAGCATTAATTAATTTTTGATTCTTTGTAGACTTCATATAGTTATTTTAATGTTTGTTGACAGTGGGCACATAATTAGTGAAGACAATGAAAATACATATTATATTGTTATGTTAAAGTTTTGGAGACCCACAAACAACATGGCAGATTCAGAATATCATCATGTTTGTGTAGTATGCAGAATCACAAAAATGGCAGTTCACAATACTAAGTGAACATCAGGATACTACTGTGCCAAGAATATGTTCGTATGATAAATGAACAGGAGAAACTTGTATGACTTTGCAAGGTCTATAATGTTTCTCACAGTCAATCTAAACGAGTTAATCTGCATTAGATTGAAACAAAAGGCATGTTCCTTGGTCTTCCATGTTGTCCCTATATCTTTTGCTGCCTTATTTTTTAATACTTACTGACTTCCTGCCTCAGGACTACCTTCTATCCTTATGAGGCCCATAGAGCTGGCCACATCCAGTGATTGGGACCATAGGTCATAAAGTGTTGTGATATTTGTGCAGAAAGATCAGGGCAATTTACTCAGTGTTCGATGTTTTCTTTAAAGTAATTCCATCATGGGCATGAAGGGCTTTGTGCTATGGTGTTTGTTGTTTTGTAGTGATGGGAGAGTAAATGGGTCTGTGTCTGGTTGCTTAAAGTTTAAGACAGAATTGGGAGGAACAGTTGTTAATATCAGTGTGTATGCATTTTGTCAATGTTATATTTGATAGGGGTGGGGTTTCTCTGAGTAGAGTTTACTGAAGTATGAGACAGGGGTAAAGATTTTTAAGATTTTTACATGTACTTGGAGGTTGGTGGTTAGTTATAGAGTGGTTTGGATAGAAGTCATCTAATGCTGTTGCGTAGAATTTAGTGCAGAGCATGTCAAGTTGGGACTTTTTGAGGATCTTTGTTTCATTGTAAATTTGTTGTGTTTGTGGTTGCCATTCAGTCACCTTCCTCTTGATCTCCTGCTGTTTCATCTTATAAATCTCCCCAATCTCTTGATCTCCTGCTGTTTCATCTTATAAATCTCCCCAATCTCTTGCACTTCCATGCATCTTAACCTCATTCCACCACTCCTTACCCTTTTTTCACTAACTCACATCCTATTCACCACATTTTACACAATTTTGTTACAGATATAAACACTGCTGCTTGAATACTGCCCATTCCTTTATCCACCCTCCTAGTTTTGTTTCTCTCACCTTCTGCTCCTTACCAACCCCTCCTTTCCTTTTGCCCTCACACTAACCCCAGACATTTCTGTTCCATCTTTTCAAAATTAAATAGTAGATATACCAATATATAACCACAAGGACACCTTGGAGGAATTCCTGCAATGAGGTTCAATTTCTTTACGTTACAATTTGCAAACAAGTCTTCTAGGAATGCATCCTTGTCAAAAGTAAGGTTGTACATATAGAATTTTCTCCCAATCTAATATTATAGCACTGAGAAAGACATGATGCTGGGATGTTTGAAAACAAGTAAGCCACTCAGCTATATAACTCATTCTGTTCATCATCATCATGTAGAAATCTTTTTACCAAAGTTTTATTTTTCATATAACAGTGTTGTTTTGGACCAAGATATTTTAAATAATGATGCAAGATCTTTTATATTAAGTGTAATACGTGTGACATGTATATATGTATATTAATCAAAGTATGTATATCAGCAAATAAATAGTCTAATCTTGTTTATCTGTTTTCATTATATTTTTCTTATCTTCATATTAAAAAAATAAAATTATTCAACTTTAACACCGTTTCACTTCATACATATAACAGAATGATCTTGGATGGGTCTGATCTAATTAGCTGACTTCAATATGTAATGCTTACTTCCCAATAGGTTAGACTCATCACATGTAAATAGAGTGGAAAGTTTTTGTGTGCAAGAGGAATAATAATACAGCAGACTACCCATTAACCAGCATCATCAGAACCTTTATGGTGTTGGTTAAATGAATTTTCTGTACATGAGAGAAAATGAAAACTTACCTACTGGAAAATAGAAAAATAATATATACACTGTATTTATATGAGAACATGAAAATTAATTACTTGACAATAAATGTATATGTGCTCCCCAGTTACCATATGAGATGTTTATTTTCCCATACCTGATTGTCGTTTCCAGCATTAGCGAGGTAGCGGCAGGAACAGATGAAGAAAGGCCACATCCACTCACATCCATTCTCTAGCTGTCATGTGTAATGCACGAAAAAACCACAGCTCTCTATCCACAACCTGGTCCCAAAAGCCTTTCCATGTTTTACTCTGGACACCACATGCTTTGGTTCAGTCCATTGACAACTCTTTGATCCTAGTATCACACATTGTTACAATTCACTCTATCCTGCGCACGCCTTCACTTTCCTGCATGTTCAGGCTCTGATTGCTCAAAATCTTGAACATGCAAGAGGGTGAAAGTTGTACACAGGATACTGGGGTCGATGTGCTGTCAGTAGACTGACAGAGAATATGAAGCATCCAGGGTAAACCATGGAAAGGTCTGTAGGGCCTGTTTGTGGACAGGAAGCTGTGGTTTTTGGTGCATTACACATGACAGCTAGAGAATGGATATTAGATGTATTCCTTTTAAACTACTTTAAATGAAGCTAAATATACCATAGACTTAATGGTGGGAATATGTTCCAGGGAAATAATTCCAGTCACATTTCCTCATATATGCTGTGTTACTAATATACATCAAAAATTATATATAAATAGATAGCTTTATACACATCATTAGGACTTCATCCACTATAATGTGACATAAATAAATCAAGTTTTATGTTAAGACTTGTAAAGTAGAAGTGAGACAAGTGGTCTAATATGCCATATTGTTTATCTACATCAAACAGGAAGCATGGTCAGATGAATGCTATACGAATGCCACATTTGTACTCGGAAATTTATAAAGTTGAATATTTAAATGTATATTTATGATGGGAAGCACCTATATGTTATTATTAATCTCTGAATTATATGACCTATGGAAAAGCATGTGGTGTATGTTGATATTATTTAAATACATTACTGCATGATATGAACATTTTGTGTCATGGTAGTAAACAAGAATTTTTGAGTTTCAAGATGATATTTTACAAGAGAAAATTTGGCATAAAGTTCACAGAACATGGTGGATATAATGAATGAAAACAGTATGTGTGTGTATTACCATAACTCCAAAGTTTTAAGTGATTCATGTATTTGTAATGAATCTATCAGTGAGAATGTTGTGTTGGGGAAGAGTATAGAATGCATCCCAATCAGTACTGTGTTAAAATAAGTCAGGAGGAAGAGAAAAGGCACATCATCCTATTGCTATTCTGTAATGAGATTTTGTAGGAAATATTATTTATTACCCTTTTGAATCACATAAGATTAAGTGTCCTTTGTACAAAACTGAGGGTAAAAATGCACGAGAGAAAAAAGAGCATACATACAGGTATGTGAGCGTGATTTATGGGTCTGGATGAGTGGGACAGAAATACAGGATCTAAAGTAAAAGATTTTAGCGATAAGGGTGTACAGGAATGTGACATAAGTATGGATTTATGGTAAGAGAGTGTAAGTGTAAATATTTGGGAGGAATATGAAGTTTAATTGTATGAGGAAGTAGTACAAATAAAAACTTTTGGAAGGAAGGTGTAGGTCTCAATGATAAGCAGGAAGGTGCAGATATATAAGGAACAGTGATATAAACAATTTATTGGATGAAGATGAAATGCTCTGGAAGACCACAATTCATATATAATTTACAATTGTTAAATATTATTCCTTTTGCATATCATAATCATCTAATTAGTTACTGACAGCAAAAGGATATTATTTTTTTTTTATGCTTGAGTGCCATTTCCCAATTCAGCAAAGGTAGCAACAGGAAAAGACAAAGAAAGGCCACATCAGCTCACAACCATACTCTAGCTGTCATGTGTAATGTATCAAAACCACAGCACCCTATCCACAACCAGGCCCCACAGAAATTCCCATGATTTAATATTTAATCAAAATATATATCATTATTATTTTTATTATACTTGATCGCTGTTTCCTGTGTCAGCAAGGTAGCACCAGGAAACAGATGAAGAAAGACCCATCCCCCACATAGACACATATATACATACATGCACATATATGCACAGTACATATATATACATACCACCATATACATATATACATACATACACATACACATGCATATAGACATCAACATATTCACGCTTGCTCGCCCCCATCTGCTCCTGACACCACCCTGCCCCACGGGAATTAGTATTGCCGCCCCCCGTACCGGTGAGATAGCGCCAGGAGACAGGTGAAACAGCCACAATCGCTCACACTTAGTCTCTAGCTGTCATGTAAGGTGTACTTTTCTCCAAAAAATGCAAAGATCACCCTGCATCTTTTATGCTGATGGTTTGGCATTATTTTTTCCTAAATATTTCCTGCTGAATATGGGGTGTGTTGAAATGGCATTTTATCTTTTTTTTTTTTTCATCCTCTGGTAAAATCAGCATTCTCATTTAATTTTTTCCTTTATATGTTCAGATAAAATCAGCATTAACTAAATCACATATGTAGGGTTGCCATGAATTATTTTCACAGAGTCCTGCTTTGATATCTTTGATTTTTGTACTTGATCGCTGTTTTGTGCATTAGTTAGTTAGTGCTAGGAATAGATGAAGAAAGGTCTCATTTGCTCACATCCGTTCTCTTGCAGTCATGTGTAATGCACTGAAACCACAGCTCCCTATCCACAACCAGGCTCCACAGACCTTTCCATGGTTTACTGTTTGTGGGTGATATGACACTGCTAGTAGACTCAGAAAGTCCAGAAGTTGGCAACTCGGCTTAGGAGAGTATGTAAAAGGAGAAGGTTGAGAGTAATTATATAATGAGATGCAACAGGGAAGGGATTGAGGTTGGTTTGAGTTGAAACATAAATGCTGAGGAACTAGAGGAAGTAGAGTGCTTTATGTTCCTGGACCCATAGGAGATAAAGTGAATCATGGAAAGGAAGAGGGAGCTAAAGCTCTGGGTGCATTAAGGAGCCTGTGAATGGGGAGATAAGTATTTGCAAGGGTGAAGATGGGTATGCTTAAAAGTATAGTATCCCCAACAGTTTTGTGTGGACGTGAGTCTAGGTCCCTAATTGCAAAAGAGCAGAAGAGAGTTGATGTAATGGATAAGAAATATTTAAGGATAAGTTGCTTGAGGCACATTGTTTGTGTGAGGAGTGATAACATCAGAGATGTGGTAGTAAACACAGTCAGATTAAGAGAATGAAAAGAAATATTGACAAAGAAGATTAGAAGTGGAAGAAGTATTGAAACCATGAATGTAGATAGGAGATACCCAGGCACAAACTGTCAGGAAGGCAAGAGGTGTGCATTGGATAAAATGATTTGGATAAGTATGTTGTGCAGAGGGTTGATGTGCTGTCATTAAGGCGAACCAGGGAATATGAAGCATTCTAGGTAAACTATGGAGTACTCTATAGGGCTTTGCAGTGAATGATATTCTCTGGTTTTGCTACATCAGACTTGATAGCTAGAGATTAAACATATGTGATTGGGACCATGGTTATTTGTTCCTGGCACTGTCTTGCTAAAGTGGGAAAGGCAGTTAGATATTAAAAAGGTAAACTGTTAATATTTCTTATTTGCTCAACTTTTCCTGCCCTCGTGAAGTAGTGTCAGAAGTGGATAACTGAGCCCTAGAGGGAAAATCCTCTTTGCTCCTTACTCTGTTCCTTCTTTTAGAAAGTTATGATACTGGATGGAAAGATTTCCAGATCCCTGCTTCTTCCCCACTTAGTCTTCTTCAGTAGCACATGATGGATATGTAAGTCATATTTCAGAAACAAATGCTGACATTTGGATGAAGTAGAATTGTTCACATGGAGGGTCAAAGTGTGATGAGGATAACAGTGACATATAGGGAAGCAGATTATGATCTTTAAAAAGGTGGTACATTTGTTTGATTGTGGTCAATAAGTGGAGCATAAGTGAATGAGATGCAGTGTTCAAATCATTGTCATGAAGGGTGAATAGGGATTTCATTTGATTATCACTTTTTTGTTAGTTACTAAAGATCTCATATTTTTTTACCACCAGAAATGGTAAATCACTTGGTCCAGCCTTTGGTAACGTTAAAACTGGTCCAGGAGTGGCTTACTTCCCAGCTGTTTCATTAGCACTTGGAGAAAACCTCATTGTCAATTTTGGGGCAACTCCCATTCGTTACCCACAGCGTGGATTCTGTCCTCTTGAAGCACCTCCTTCTAGTGATCTGGTTAAGGCTGATCGATGTGTTTCATGGCTCAAAACCCTCATTAAGCTTTACAGTGAATGGCGTCAGGTACTGCAGGAGTAGAGTGGTTGTGCTGAGTTTTTATTGCTATATTTGTGAAATTGATATGCTTTAAAATCATCATGCATTGTGAATTTACAGATTTATATCTTTTAACAGGATTTGATATACTCTAATGTTGTAGCCAACCATGGCATTATTTATTTATTTTCTCACTAACAGCATACTGACCTAGTGAGAATAGAGGAGCAGATTAGTGGTGGACGTAGAAAGGCTTGTATACTTATAGTTGTGCAACACATAGCTACACACCTGGGTCCCTTACTTGCCACACCATATGTGGTAGAAGCTTGCCTCGTACCAGCCTTAGCAGAGATTGCTGAAGTATCATCTGAGCCTTCAGTGAACATTGTTCTGGGTTCACACAGTTCAGGTACAGCTGGACTAAACCTACCGAAAGCACACATCCTTTTCGACTTCCTTATGGCCTCCCTGGAGGTAAGATTTCTTTAGAATTCATATCTTAGATTATAGAATAAGTACTGTCTTTTCATCTCTGGCATTATCAGGACCTAATATGAGAGCTTTTTCTTGTCAGCACACCTTGTTCAAAGACATGTGCATTACATATGCTAAGATTAACACTATTTCCCTGATTTTTCTTGTCTAGCTTAATGTAAAGACATTCTTGGAAACTCTTCTTTGCAAATTTGACATAATGAGGAACAAATTTCCAGATTTTCCCATGATAGCAAGCTTTTTTCAAAATGCAATTGAAAGTACTTTATAGGTGGATGGTTTCTCTGTAGTCACTCCCAGATATTACAGTAACAAAGCTATTCTGTCTGTCTTTCTATATCTCTGATGCCTGTTCCCTTCTGAAACTCCCTCAAAGGGGTGGCTACGGCAATAGAGTCTTCATTACTAGTGAACTCCAGTGCTGCTTCTTAGCCTTTAGTGCCTCACCCTTAACAGGCCACTGTCAGAGGGCAAGTCTACTGCAGTGTTTGCAGAGGCTCCTACCTAGTGTTCCTACTGACTACTTCTACCTAATGCTTCCGCCTAATGTTCCTAACCACAACTTTTACCTAATGCTCCTACCTACCACTTCTGTCTTTTGATTCTGAAAAAAAAAAAATATATATACAAGCTGCCTTCCTGCCTCAACATGATCCATTCAAAACCCTACCACACCAAAGTAGAGGAAAATATGCTTTTGGGGGGGCTTTTCTTTAGTTATGGATAATATAAGTATGATGTGTATGGATTTTTTTCTGCACTAGGAAGAATTACTTGAAATCAATTTTGCAGTTTGATGGTTAAGTATGACCTTTGTTTAGTATGATCCTAGAAATATTGTGGTCATGACTTGTGCACCATGTTGATCATATAATTCCCAGGATAACCTGCTTATCTGTAATACTAGATAAGAAAAATACTTCCATATATGATAAAGATAAAGTCTGCACATTTTAAAGCCTTGAACTCTTTAAGAACAGTGGTCAGAATGAATTTCTTTAAAAATATTTTGATTAGAATCAGGTCTTGGCTACACACTTGCTGACTTAGGTGAAGCTGTTTTGTCACTGATCTGCAGAATTTTAATAACATTCAGAAAATATATTTTTGAAGGAAAAGGAAGATTTGGGTGTTTCATAAGCAGAAATCAGTAATTTGATGATTGTTTAATCAATTTGCAACTTATAAGCACTGAGGTTGATATCAGTTTCCATGTTAATGTTATGGTGCTCAGTTCACTAATGTTGCACCCCTTGTGTGTAATTTCACCCTCCAAAAAAAGCTTTATTTGACATTGCAATATATTTATTCCGTTATAATTTCTTTCTTCTATTAAGAATTTTGAATTTGAAAAAATTTCCTTCTTTTCCCTTGAGAATTGCTATACTGTAAAAGTTGATAAATTTTAGAACAAGTAATTTGTTTCTGTTTAACAATTTTATTGCTTACAAAAATTTTTGAAGATGAAGAGTATGTGTAGAGCCTATTCATGAATAACATCATGTTGAATCCATTATTGTTTTTTCCAAGGATAGCATCATCTGCTTGAAGGTCAGATTGTTAATGAGTTGTATTATACATGAAATAATATGAGATATTAGTCTGTGTCTTACTCACAATTGACAAAATTTATTCCAGAAACTTATTAACTTGGTAAAATCTCATAACAATTAGTATGTTATCTACTGTTAGTATGCTTCACAAAAATTTTGTTTGCCCAAATCCATTATCTTAAAAACTGTTCTAAGAATGTGAAGATCATACTTATACCAAGAAGATGCATTAGATACAGGGATATTATGACTATCAGTGAAGACAGTTAGATAATTATTTATTGAAAATCCCAAGATTTTTTTTTAGCGTTATTTTAATACTGGGAGTCAGAAGAGCTCCACTTATGTAAAGTTTGATAGGTTTCTAATAAAGAATCCAGCCCAAGACGTTCTTTCTTCCATCCAACTTTTGACATCTTTTGTCTCAGATATACTTTTAGTTAACGATCATGAATGAACAGTTTGAAGTTTTAGTTTGAATATTGCATGTGTGAAGCAGACACTTTCCCATATCACATATTGATTGATGAATTTTCAACCTTTTATTTTTTTTCTAAAGATTTGCTTTCAGGAGATAACAGTAAACATGCTCAAGCTCTTGCTGTAGTTACTGATTCATCAGTACAGTCATGAAATGAGATTTTTAAATAAAAATGCTTTTATATCTTGTTTTGGGTAAATAAACTGTGTTTTTATCATAATTACTAAGACTGGATGATATTAAAAAGCCTTTTTTCCTTTAATTTGTTTTGTCTATTTTAGAGTCATGAACTTCTCAAGTGCCTGGAGAATCTGATCATCTGCTTGCTGACAGGCCACAAGCAAGCAGCAGAGAGCATCCATTTCCGTGGCCAGAAATACAACCTTCGTTTGTTATATGTCCTTCTTTCACACACTTGCCTCAGGAAGTACTGCCTCAACCACATACTCTTTGATAAAGTCAGGTAAACATTAGATATCACAATTGATTGTAAATGAGAGGTCAAGAAGATGAATATTGCTTGAAAATGTAATCAGAGTTAGAATAATTATTAAAGTAAGGATTAGTTAAACTGTTTGTGTATGTTAGTATGGCATTTTTTCAATTAATGATCCATCTTTATTATTAATTATTTTCTGTTTCCCACTGGAAAACTGGTTGGTATAAGTAAGAGCTTCTCTAAATATTTTGCTTTTCTCACACTTAATGAAGCCAAGGTAAAGCATGGAGCAGAGATTGAATGTCTGCAAATGAAGTCATTAGTCATTTGTTTCTGGTGCAATCTCACTAAAGCAGGAAAGGCAGTTAGGTGTGAAAAAGCCAAAACTTATTTCAGCAGTTATTTTCTTTCCTTGCACCACTCCTTTAGTGATATTATTTACTTACTCTTTAGAAGAAAAGTCATTCCAGTCATCAGGGCTCCTAAAGCACACCTTCACAAGGAGGTTTGCAATTTGGATTGTGAAAGATGGGTGATTGTAAGTGCTTAGAATCTAGCTATGAAAAGAAAGATAATGTGAGGCACATGCTTTAGGAGCAGCTGAGGGAATTTGTCAGCAATTTTCATCTGAGGCTGGATAGTAGTGATTGGTGATTTACATGCTAATGTGAGTAATATGGCAGTTGAGGGTATAACTGGGGGGCACTGAGTATTCAGCAAGGTAAATGGAAATGAACAGCTTGTTGAGTTGTGTTGAAAAAGGTCTGATCATTGGGAATACTTCCATGACTTCCTTCTCCAATTTGATCTCCCTATTTTCTTTATCCCCTCCCCCCACATTTCTAACACATGCATATTTTTTGTCAACCTCTCCATATGTCCAAACCATTTCAGGACAACCACACCTCTCTCTTTCTCTTTTATTACTTATTTGATGAAACCACTCACACCACATATTGTCCTCAAACATTTCATTTCCAACACATCCACTATCCTTTGCACATCCTCATTGATAGTCCAATTGCATGAGGGAGTGGTGGCATACACAGAGCATCAGACTAGAGAAGAACAATGTGATTTCAGGATTGATAGAGGATGTGTGGATCAGGTGTTTGCTTTGAAGAATACATGTGGGAAATACGTAAAGAAACAGAATGATTTGAATGAATGAACTATTTATGAATCTGAAGAAAGCATATGATTGGGTTGGTAGAGATGCTTTATGGCAGGTGTTATGGCTATATGGTGTACGAGGAAAGCTATTGGAAGCAATGAAGAGTTTTTATTGAGAGGGAAATATGTTTGTGCAGCTAAGCAGATAGGAGGATGAGTGTTTCCAGGTGTACGTGGGTTGGTGGCAGGGGTGTGTGATGTCACCATGGCTGTTTGAGTTGTTGATGGATGGGGTGGTAAGGGGGTGAATGTAAGACACTGAGAGAGAGGAGCATGTATGTAGACTGTTCAGAGAGGAGGGCCTGGGAGGTGAGTCTGTTATTGTTTGTTGATGACTTGATGCTTGTGGCAAATTTGAGTGAGAGAGTACAGAAGCTGGTGTCTTGAGTTTAGGGGAGTGTGTGAAAGGAAAATATTGAGAGTAAAGTAAATAAAAGCAGTTATTAGTTTTAACAATGTAAAGAGACATGTTACTTTGAGCATGCTTTTAATGAAGAGATCTTGTTGGAAGTGAAGTGTTTTAGATACTTTGGGGTGGACATGGTAGTGTATGGAACCATGGGAACTGAAGTAAGCCATAGGGAGGGTGAGGGGGCATAGGTCCTGGTGCACTGAAGAATGTGCATAAAGAGAGGTCACATTATTTAGGGCAAAGATGAGTATGTTTGATATACTGAGTCCCCACTATGTTCTTCTTTAGGGTGAAATTTAAAAACTATGTTCATTTTTAGATTTCCAAGTTTTATGAATGTGAAGACAATTGATGAAGAAGGCCTTACTGATGTTGTACCAAAAGTTTGGTGGAGTTCCAAAGATGGGAGCTTCACTGTTGGAGAGAAGCAAGCATATGATGAATCATGCAACACAATTCGCAGAGCTGTAGAAGGTAAAATTAAATGTTTTATCATAATCTTAATAATTAGTTATAAACTTGTACCCATACAGAATTTATTATAGGAAAACCAGATGACCCTTGAGCATGATTGCTCTGAGATGAACAGTCTCAGTGAAATTGTGATTCTGAAACTTGTTTTCTACATTGTGCATGTAACAAGCACACATGAAAAAGATATTTAATATCACTGATATTTTTCAAATATATTCTTTATAGAAGTTGAGGAGATCCAGGTATCCATCTTGCGACTACTTTTAACTGCAACTGACTCGCCAAATTACCAAGATAGTAGCAGGGCTCTATTTCTGGCCAAGTTCCGCACCTTCCTCAAGGAACATGCTCCGGGGTCTAGGGTGAGTCATAGTAGGGAAGAGAAAGTAAGGTAAAGAGTTTGTATACCCATTATAGCCCCAGTTCAGAGGAGTCTGTGGTTTGCATGCTATACCAGCTATATATGTGTTAAGTATGATAAAGAACGTATTTGTAATGTTCCAAAGGAGTGAGTGGATGCATTAATTGTAACATTAGCCAAAGGAAGAGGAATAAAGAATGAGTATAGGTGACATAGATTTATCAGCTTTCTCAGTGTAGGGGGTGAGATGAATGAAAAAAAATGGTATTTTAGAGGATTAAAAACATTACAAGCAGTGTATTAAAGGATGAATTAGAAATGATAAAGTTATGGCTCTAGATAAATGCCATGGAAATATCAGCTTTAAAGATTATGGAAAATGAGAATTGTGTAAGCAGCAGTTGATGTGTATTTTGGTGAAGGTAAAGCTAGCAGAGAATGATCAACATGCTTTTTAAGAGTATAGCAAGTGATTAAAAGTTTCTGTTATTATCTTAAACACCACAGCCACTGTGAACAGAAAAAAAAAATAAAATGGCATATATACCCCTGTCATGTTGGATGGTTAGACTTTAAAACTTCCCTCAGCATTCCCTCCCTAGAAAAGTATTAAGCATTTGGCTGCCTTGAAAGCTGCATTTTTTTTTTCCCCTAATCAGTGTTGTGCATCATATGTTCTCTTGTTTATTAGCCATTTGCTAGTAGATGGTGAATGAACTGAAATGTATTTTGCTAGTTGATGGGATGTGAATCAAATAGTATTTTGCACTAACGTTGTTAAAAATTGCATGATGAATTCAAAGATACCTTGAAACATTCTGACATATTTTCTTCAGATCTGTCTTAAGAATAGTGTGTACATGTCATAATTGGAAAGTGTATCTACTTCTCAAGTGTAAAACATCCCACATCAAACATTCGCAAGTTGGAGATGATGGTATTTTTACACATTCATGTTTATAAACCATTCTTCTACCATACTGAATTAAAAAATTATTATATTGCTCACCATCTTTTCAGTCATCAGGCATTATAATATTTTGAAAAAATTACATATACCTTTAATATGATGCTTTTGGAGAGTGATAAGATGAATATTTTTAGATGGCGTGCACGGAAAAGAGTGAAATGGAACGATGTGGTATACCGGGGTCGACATGCTGTCAATGGACTGAACCAGGGCATATGAAGCGTCTGGGGTAAACCACGGAAAGGTCTGTGGGGCCTGGATGTGG
>JAYMFT010424545.1:0-17462 GCA_038088735.1 Panulirus argus
CACCGCGGCCCTTCCACTCCCTCCCCCTCCTCTCCTCTTTCTTCTCCTCCTCTCCATACCTAGACAACCTCTGGGCCCATTGCACTCATACTATTTCCATCAAATCCTCCTCCGTCGTTTTTCTCCTCACTCCTCTCTCATCTTTCTCTCCTGAGATCACACTCTTTTCCTCTCCCATATTCCCCCCTTCCCTTCCTCACACACACACACGCAACACACACACACACACACACACACACACACACACACACACACACACCTCATTACCTCCACCTACCCTCATCCCTGTGTGTGACCATCCACTGTGACGGCAGGTTCCACTCCTCCACTCCACCTCTGCATATTCTGGGCTTCTCGCCATCCTTATATCTACATTTTTTGTCACAGTCTTCCTGTGTTTATCCTTGAACCTTTTTCATTGTGTCTCGGTTATATACCTCGCCTCGCTCGTTCTAATTTTGTTTCCTTACTAGAATAATTAGATTATAGGTTTATTGTATTTGATGTATTTTGTCTTGTATTGTCCTTTTCTTTGTTTGTTCATTTGTGACCCTGGCTGGCAAGTGTTCTTTGTTCATTGCTGGTCTCTTGCCCGGCCTGTTTCCTGCGTAAATCCAAACAGGATCTGTTTTCTGGTTTTCCTTTTCATAATGGTATTATTTAGATTGGTTTATCTTTTATTAATTAGATTGATTTCTCTTTGATTTAGATTGTTTTTTTTTATGTGGATTGGTTTCTCTTTTTATTATCTAAGTTGGTTTCTTTTTGTTATTATTTGTATTGGTTTCTCTTTTTTATTATTTAGAACGGTTTCTCATGTTATTTAGATTGGTTTCTCTTTGGTTAACTAGATTGATTTCGCTTTTCTTATTCAGATTAGTTTCTCTTTTGTTATTATCTTAAGTTGATTTCCATTTTATATGTATGGATATTGGTTTCTTTTTTGTTAAGTTTGTTTCTCTTTTGTTGGTATCGAGATTGTCTTCTGTTTTGTTAGGACTGAGACTGTTCTTTTTTTTTTACGTTGGTTTCTTTTTTAACGATATTGAGACTGCATTCTCTTTTGTCAGTATTCAGATTGGTTTCTCCATTATAGTTAGATTGGTGTCTCTTTATCATTTAGATTGGTTTCTCTTGTTATTTGGAATGGTTTCTCTTTTGTTATATTGACTTTTTTTTTCCTATTGTTTGTTCGTGTGGTTAACTGTGTATTCTTTCGTGTTCTTTTGCCTTCTGTTGTCTGACCTGTACTTCCGTCCGTTCCTCGTGTTTTTTACACCTATTCATCATTCATTTGTCATTATTAGCTCCGTGTTTACCGTAAGTTTGTATATCTGCAGTTGATTCTTATAGTCTTAATCATTTTTTTCTGTTGGTGTTTGTCGTTTCTTATCTCGTCTCTTTGTTATTCTTCATTCCTTTAGTTTATGGAGGAATTTCTTGAATGTCCTTTACCTTTTGGTACGTCCTCTGTTAATGCCTTTTTTTGATTGTGTGTGTGTGTGTGTGTGTGTGTGTGTGTGTGTGTGTGTGTGTGTTTATATCCTGTTTGTAGTTTGGTTCCTGTCCTAATGTTTGTGTGTTGTTCTGGCTGAGGCTCTGATTTCATTCTGTATCATTCTGTACAAGTCGTGTATTCGGTAAACTTTGGTATGTCGAACGTTCAATAACACCCTTTGTGTATTTCGTGCAGAGTGTATGGTACACTGCGTGATCTTGGGTCCTGTGGTGATCGTCGTGGATCGTCCTTGGTTCCTCGGGTGTGAGGTAGTGTCCGCACCCCTTCGGTCACAACGCCCCGTCCTCTCCTCTCGTTGTCACTCCTGTGTCCTCCTTTACTGACTGCTGGTTGTCTCTTGACGCCATCCTTCTCTCTCTCTCTCTCTCTCTCTCTCTCTCTCTCTCTCTTCCATCAATTGGTTATTGCTCTCTTCTTCATCTCCCTCTTCCTCCTCCTCCTCCTCCTCCTTCTTCTTCTCCTGTGGTTGTGATTCGGTTGATTACATGTTCCCCCCCCACTCCCTTGAACCCCATCTCCACCTCCGCACGTCAACCACCTTCGCCCATCCTCCCCTCTACCCTCCCTCCCCCCTCCTGCCCTCATATCCCCCCACCTGCAGTCCCCCCACCCCCTTGCGGCGTCCCCCCCCCAACCCACCCAGCTGTTTTGGCCCCACCTGGCCTTGGGAATCAGCTGACTGCGCACACAACAGAAGCTGGGGACAAACGTGTGTTGGTGCGGCCGAGCTGGCTGGGGTAGCAACTAGCCAGAGACGTTCCCCGCGCGCTCGCTCGCTAGGTATAGACATGGGATCACCTCAGGTCTTGCCTTGTAGGGTCTTTGTATATAGGGTGAAGATGAGGGGCGGGGGGGGGGAGAGTGTATCCCCCTTTCCCTAGTACGCGAAAACAGCCCGTTATATCTCTCTTGCTTTGTGAAGTGGCGGTGGGTTGGGGAGGGGGTGTGTCCTCTGTCCTGTTTTGCGTCTGTTATGAGGACACGTTTCCTCAGCAGCTGAAAGTGGGGCACCTCATACCGCTTCCCGACACTATTCCTTGTTGAACTTAACAAAGAGTTTTCTCCAGTCCCTCAGTCGGCAGGTACTACGTTAGTCTTGGCCGTTTCCAGCAGGAACACCAGCAGGAGGAGGAGGAAGGACTGAGGATGTATGCTGGTGGGCAAGACATACGTGGGTAGCAGCAGGAACCAGTCCCCAGCCCCCGGAGAGTCCAGCCCCTCCGCTGCTGCCGCCGCCGCCGCCGCTTGCCACTCCTCGCCCCTCAGGCTTGATTGCTACATAACCCACAGATTGAGGAGAGAGAGAGAGAGAGAGAGAGAGAGAGAGAGAGAGAGGTGGGGGTGGGGATATCTGAATTCCTATGCAAAATGTATAACAAGCCTACACTGTATATTAACTTTTTTTCTGGTATTAAAAGTGAGTTCACCGCGTTTGACAGCTTATGTGAAACACACTCATTTCTGTTTTTCTACCCGAGAGATAGGGAGTAGGGCAGTAATGAGGAGGTTGTGAGGGGTCTTGTGTTCCCTGGGTGTTGTATTACAGGTCTTGCTCGAGACTGATGGGGTTATTGCTCGCCCCTGTCTCCTCAGATTGTGGCCTGGCGGTATTACTGGTGCGTTCGGCACATCCAGCGGCCTAATGTCATGCCTGCTACCACCTCCCCTGCCAGGGGGTTGTGGGGGCGTTGGAGGAGCGGACAGGAAGTGGGCAGCCGTGCCTCGTGTAGTGGTGGTGGTGGTGGTGAGGAAGAGGGGCACCAGTGGTGGTGATAGTGAGGCAGGGCGACCAGTGGTGATGGTGAGGTAAGGGGCACCAGTAGTGATCGTGGTGTTGCAGGGGGCACCAGTGATGGACAGGAGAATGAGGAATGTGTGGCCCCTCCAACACCCACTGCCTGCTCGCTCCTCCTCCTCCTCCTCCTCCTATGTCCCCAACCGCCTTTCCTTCACCTGATACATTGAAGCGGATCTTAGCCCATCGGATGTGGCGGCCGTCTGTGTGACAGGCGCTTGTCTGTCTTCCCAGATACTCAACCCGTCCGCTTACCTTCCTTTACCCTCTCCCACGCCTTCTTCCCTCCCGTGTCCGCTTCATTCAACCTCTCTGTCTCTCCCCCTCACCCTCTCTCTCGCGCTCTCTTCTCACCTTCCGTAATGAAGGGCGTGTGGTATGTGGTGGTGGTAGAGCGAGGCCGGATACTCCTTGTTTGTGTGGGTGGTGGAGGAGGAGGGCCAAGCACCAGCAGGTCGGCCTGGCCCTAGCTCTGACCCTGGACGTAGCCCTATCTCTGGCCCTGGCCCTCACCGTGGCCCTGGCCTTGGCTGGTGGCGCGCACACACACACCCAACCACACACCCACAATCACACACACACACACACACACACACACACTCCACCACGACCTCCTCCTCCTCCAGGATGTCAGACCTGACGAACCGTCTAACGTCAGCTCGTTGTACCATTCACTTAACGTTATTAGATTGCTTTTATATGATAGCGTAGCCCGGATGGTCACGAGTATCACTGGTGGTTTAAGTAATGATTCGTTTATTGACAATCAGGACCCAGCTGTTGGAGTGGAAGACCTCCGAAACCATCGTAAGGGAAACGTGAGGTAAGGCAAGGTCCCAGACCCAGCTCTGGGATTAGAAGACCTCCGAAAGTAGCGTATAGTATACTTAAAGTGAGGAAAGGTCCCAGACTAAGCCTTGGGGGTTAAAAGACCCCCCGAAGCGATCGTAAAGTATACTTAAGGTAAGGTAAGGAAGAGACATTTGTGGCTGTTGTTTAGAAACGCTCTTGTATGAGCAAAAAGGTATCTGAAACCCCATCTGTAGCCTGCGTTCATTGCTTCACTTGGAGTGCTGCAAGGGGATTGTTTTCTTTGCTGGAGTATTTCAGATCACTATCTCTTGAGACACTTTTAAATTTAAAAGTTTGCTCACGTAACTTTCCATCTTGGATTCCTTTTATGAAAATCTCTGTAAGCGTGCTTGCTTTACCTCTCCTATAAATAAGATTTACCTCGGGTCGAATTTTGAGTCAAGTGATGTCAGACGTTTCGAATCACGGTCCGAACAGATCCGAGATTTCCTTTAAGCCGGAGGAACACTTTTGGCAATGGGCGAGTCTCTCTACTTAGCAGAAATCTTTAGGTGACTTGTTTAGCTATTAGTAGACCTTCAAAGGTGCGTCAAGAAATTGTATACTGAGCTTTTTCCCAATGAACACAGCAACAGTGTCTTGAGCAGTGATGTGTACCAGTTTGCGAAAGGCTCACTGCTGCAGTACCTCTATCACTTGCTTGCCTTCTTGCGTTGAAGCAGTAACGTGTGGCAGTTTTCAGGAGGTTCACTACTGCAGTGCCTGCCTACCGGCCTTGAGCAGTAATGTGTAGAAGCTTGCAGAAGGATCACTGCTGCACTGCCTCCCTACCATCCTTGAGCAGTGATGTGTAGCGCGAAGAAGGTTCACTGCTGAACTGTTTTACATAACTGAATAGGTCATTTAACCTCCATGTAGATTCACTCTGGCCTCCCAAACCTCCATGTAGATCGCCCTGGCCTCCCAAACCTCCATATAGGTCATCGTGATCTCCCAGACCTCCATATAGGTCACCCTCACCTCCCAAACCTCCACATGGATCACCTTCGCCTCCCAAACCTCCATATAGGTCACCCTCACCTCCCAAACCTCCACATGGATCACCTTTGCCTCCCAAACATCCATATAGGTCACCATGGCCTTCCAAACCTCCACATAGGACACCCTGGCCTACCAAACCTCCGTTTAGGCCACCATGGCCTCCCAAACCTCCATACAGGTCACCCTGGCCTCCCAAACCTCCGTGTTGGTCACCCTTATCTCCCAGACCTCCATATTGGTCACCCTGGCCTCCAAGCCTCCATGTTGGTCACCCTGACCTTCCAAACCTCCATATAGGTCACCCTGGCCTCCCGAACCACCGTATGGGTCACCCTGGCCTCCTAAACCTTCATATAGGCCACCATAGCCTCCCAAACCTCTGTATGGTTCACCTTGACTTCCCTGATCCCATATATGTCACCTTGACTTCCCCAATCCCCATATATGTTGCCTCACGGCGCCGTGATCGACTGGATTTGTTTGCACGTCGGTTTCCTGTCCTCCTTTAGGGCTTTGTCAGGTCATCCGTCTGGCACTGACGAACGGAGGCAGAATCCCCGCACGCGCAGAATACGAACGAAAGCACGCATGCGCGTGAGGATTTAAACGCCCGTAAAGGAGGGTCTTAAACATGATTTATACATAGGTACATAACAAAGGTTCAGATACCTTAATATGTTTTTTTAAGGTAGGATGGTGGGCATGTGTGTTTGTGTGTGGTGTTGCACGTCATAATAACTCTGGAAGGAGAGAGATTAGTCTACCGTAAAAACAATGTCTCGAGTGATGAAAGACACTTGTAAGAAAGTGTTATTTTACTCGTTAGAGGGCCTTTATTTTTAGGTTTGTGTCCCATATATCATTCTTAGAGGCTTGATTAACATTTATTATCTTTTATTATTGTTTATTGTACTGTTGAAGTGTATACCAATGTTGTAAATATGATAAGTGTTCTGAGAGTACATTGCTCATAGTGGGAACTATTGATTGGCAATTTGTCTTGGCATGGTTGCCAGATGTTGCTGGTGCATGTGACGTGACCGATTATTATGCATGTTGAGTGGGTGTGTTTATATGTTTCGATGAGTTAGTTGCCAGATGTTGTTGGCGCGTGTGATATGACCGATTATGCATGTTGAGTGGGTGTGTTTACATGTTTCTAGGAGTTAGCTAGTTGCCAGATGTTGCTGGCGCGTGTGACGTGACCGATTATGCATGTTGAGTGGGTGTGTTTACATGTTTTGAGTTGTTGTTTTGCGCATTCAGTTAGGCGCGTAATGCGCATTGAGGGGTTCGTGCGGTTTGAATGGGTCTTGGGGATTATAGATCAGCTCGGGGATGTGGTTAAACTAAACTTCGTTTACCAGAAGTAGGCAGTGGAGCGAAGCCTCGTTTATCAGAAGTAGGGAGTGGAGCAAAGTCTCGTTATCGAAAGTAGGAAGTGGAGCGAAGCCTCGTTTATCAGAAGTAGAGACTGGAGCAAAGCGTCGTTTTATACAGATATACTTAAATGGGAGCCTCGTTTATCACTATTGGGTGTTAAAATGTGACTTCGTTTATCACAGATAGGTGGTAGAACCTAGCCTCATATATCAGCCGGTGAAACGAGGCCTCTTTATCGTAGTAAGTGATGGAACGTAGCTTCGTTTATCTTGGGGAATGAAACGAAGCCTCGTTTACGACAGAGGTGAGGAAACTCAGCCCCGTTTATCGCCCCGGGCCGCCGTGCAAGGTTCTTGCGTAGTTATTTCGTGACACGAATTTCCAGAGACCGTGTTTGGGGTCGTCTGGCTCAAGGCTCCTCCGCCTTCAGTCTCCTCTGGTTGGATGAGGCGGCAGGGGCGTATTGCGTCATTTACTATTGGCGAGGAAATGTGCCTCTGCCTCTCTCTCTTGCGCAGGGCTCTGCGCGGCTGGATGGAGGAGATCCCTGTGCGTGCCTAAGGCGTAGATTTAAGTCCGTTATGACTGCGTATCTCAGACGTCGGGAAAAGATATTACCGTCGTAAGATTATTATGTTACGTGGGTACTGTCGTATTACTCTGGTGTAGAGCATTGAGCTCTGTTCGTAGTTTTTTTAGGTCTGGGAGACTGGTTAAAGTATCGTAGTTAACTCTGACGCCTTTAAATCCTTGCCGGTCAGGTCGGAGTGCCAGTCTATATTGGTGTCGTAAGGGTCGCCCCCACCGTCGTGCTCAAGGCAAAAGGCGCAGTTAATCAGGTCAAGCTCTCTAATTAACCTCAGCTTAGCAAGAAGTTTGAGGCTGCGTTAACGGGGGGAGAAGGGCTTCTCAGATTCGGTTCGAATTACAGTTTATAAACTTGTGAAGTGGTCCGGGATCGCATCCTTATAGAGGGGGCTCAAAACTCAACAGCCTTTAATGCAGTTACAAGCGAGTTGGATTAACATCATCGAGTGCTGATTGGTTGACTAAACGGCAGCAGGGAGCCTCAGTAAAGTTGAATGAGGTTAATAACCAGTACTGATTAGCGGGTTAAAGGCAGTTATTTGGCTTAGTATATGAACTAGTGCAAGTACTTGGTCAAAGGCTAACTACATAGCCTTAAGGTGGGAGTGGGGTACTAGTGACGAACTTGTTCTAAATGGTTAATTGAAGCATTAAGTGTGTAATGGCAGACACAAGGCCTGTAGGGCCATTAACTGCGATAACCAAGTATTTAACTGGTTAGAGCTGGTATTATGTTATTAAGAGTTATATATTGTGCGTGTTGCTTACTGTTACTGGACGTTCAGCCTCTGCTGTGTTGGAGGGACAGTCCCTTCCTGTGTTGCCTCTGGTTCCTCCTGTGTTGGAGGGACTGTTCCTGCCTGTGTTGCCTATGGTCCCTCCTGTGCTGGAGGGGCCGTCCTTCCCTCTTTGGGCTTTGATCCCTCCTGTTTTGGAGGTACAGTCCCTCCTGTGCTGGAGGGGCCGTCCTTCCCTCTTTGGGCTTTGAACCCTCCTGTTTTGGAGGTACAGTCCCTCCCTCTGTAGCTTTTGATCCCTCCTGTGTTGGAGGGATTGTCCCTGCCTGTTTGGCTTCTGGTTCCTCCTGTGTTGGAGGGACAATCCCTTACTCTGGTGGTGAGGGGAGATTCTGTAGCTGGGGTAGGGGGTAATTAAGTATCCTGCTGTTGGTAGGATAGTAGATTAGGGCGAATTGTGGCTTCAGTTGGCATGTACAGTTCAACCATGTAATCCGTGGCTAGACCATGGGACTGTAGCTATACCAGGGGGACTGTACCTCCACCAGGGGTGCTGTGGCTCGACTTGGGGATTATGCCTCGACCAGGGGGGACTTCACTTCGACCAGGGGGGACTTCACTTCGACCAGGGGGGTTCTAGTGTGCCAGTAAATCTGGATGGATCCGGAGGTTTATTTATATGTACATTTATTTTATGTAGTGAAATAATTTTCGTGGTTCGTGGGGTTGCCTCCAGGTGGCCAATGTGGCCGTGTTGAGTGATCTATTTCCAGGCGTTGCCATGACGACAGCTGGTGGGCTAGAGAGGGGAGGGAGGGAGGGAGGGAGTTGGGAGAGGAGAGAGAGAGAGAGAGAGAGAGAGAGAGAGAGAGAGAGAGGGGAGGGGTGAGGGTCGTAGGGGAGAGAGGGGAGGGAGGAGGGAGAGGAAATAGGTGAAGGTCACTTGGGGAGGCAGGGAGTGGGGAGAAAGAGGTTTTTTAGCTTTGAATTATATATTGTCTGGATATACATAGACAAAGCATTTCGGTGAGAGCATAGGTGAAGGACTCATATCTAGGGGTAGGTTGAGGCAAGTGTAGAGCGTACATTGGGTACAATACATGGACATAGGAGGCTGACAAGTGGATCCGAGTGGTACCCAGGAACCCAAGGGGGTCCCCCACACCCTTCAAAGCAACATAGGTAACAACATTTGTGTGACACAGAGCAAGTTTGGAATATGTCTTACGTGTACTGAACATCATGTTAACATTATGATTACATTATATACACAAACAAAGTACATATGCACTGAGGTGTGTATTTGAAACAGGATACAGTGTAGCCTACAGTCGTTAACACTGATAACACTATTGAAGGTCAGAGATACATTACATGTTCGGCGTACAGAATATACATGACGCTGGGCATGTTCTTAACATTGACGGTAATACAAATAAGATCAAGGTGCAGTATACATTGGACATTGTAGTTGCAGAAGGTGCTTGCACTAGGCATGATGACAGCTGGTACTTACGTAGCTCAGGGCATGGCGAATTTTGGTTATAGTGTCAGAATGTCTTGAAGGATATTACTGTCAACAGTCACAGAGCTGTTGAAGCAGTAAGCCTTGAGGTCTGAAATCCCTGGTTTTGGGACATTCGCTAATTCAGTGTCCTAGTTTACGTTCATCTGTTGCAGAACAGGGTCGGCATTTGGAATGTACAGGATCATGGTTTCTTGCGACTTCTTAGGCCTAATCTGGCAGTTACAGTGTCACATTGTATGATGTGGGTCCAGTGCCTGCCATATTTATGTTTCTTTAGCCTGAAATGATCACAGCACACAATACTACAGCTTCTTCGTCTCTCATAGTCTCTCAAGAGGTTTTCTTCCTCGCGGGCAAATGCGGTTTTGGTCAGCGAGGATTATGCCTTTAGTTAGACCTAGTCTGGTGTCGGGGCCAGAGAGGAAATGGGCGTGTTTCGAAAGCAAACGGGCGTGTTTAGAAAGATTATCTACCTGGTCATGACGCTTGTGTCCGACATTTGAAGGTATCCATAGGAACTGGGTGCGTAGGCCGCTGTTATCGGCTTCTATAAGCAGAGGGTGAACGATCGATGGAACAGTTTCCTGCAGAGCATCCCTTCCGTCGAGTGTTGCAACGGCTGGTTTGGAGTCAGAGAGGATTACAGCGTGTGCTCGGGAACTTAACGAAATTCCTCTTTGCTGTGAGAATACCTATACAGAGTTTGCATTAGGTACAGTTGGGCCAAGGGGTAAGTTTTTCTTGCAGAGAGTGAATAAGGTGTAAGCAGAAGAGGCAGTGCTGGCCTCACCGCTTTCCTACAAGGATCCATCGATATATATAAGCAGTGTATTGTCAGAAATGGAGGTAAGCACATCATCCAGTTGTTCTCAAATTAGTCCTTGGATCACGTCATCAAATTGGAGAGGTCTGTCTGATGTGCCAAGGGCTTAAGGGTACTGGAGGCCGTAGCTGGAATCAGCTAAAGTCGAGCCACCTGTGCGGTGTCCTGATGAATGATGATGGGTTGTTTCACGGGGGAAATTGCGGTCGTTATTAACTCGTCGAAGGTGGTGTTCAAAATTGAGTGGGGCGGCTGCGGGGTTTATGAGACACTTGCCACTAAAAACGGCATCAGAGGCCTTGAGTAAAGTCAGTGATTGCGGGAAAAGCAAGCTCGGTTCTCATGTTTATTGCCTAGAGCTACACGGGACGACCTAAAATTAGTCTCCTGGCTTTATTTTGCACCACCTCAAGAGGACGAAGATATTTCGGATCCACCATAGACAGGTGGATGGCATGGTAAGTTAGTACAGATCGTGCATACAACGATTAAAAGTTCCAAACCAATTGTGATACCCACACTAATTTTCTTGCCTGTGAGGGCACGAAGAGGTTGTAGGCGACCGAGGAGCTTAATTTCTAGGCCGGATTCAAAAGTTTGTGGGTCACTAGGGTGACCGATATTGATGCCTCGGGAGGTGTATGAGGGACGTGCTTCAGTTTCATCATTGTGAAGTACAAGGGAGTGATTCTAATTTCTAATACGTTCATCATAAGTTAGCACTTTTGATTTGACGGTGTTAACGACTGGGTGAACCTGAGTGAACTGGCCAAGCAGAACTCGAAGGTCTCTCGGTTGAGGAGGTGCTAAGAGAGAGGTCGCCGGCATAACACAGCACAGTGTCATCTGTATCATGTTGAAGGGTTTTTGAGAAGTATGAGCGTGAGAACAGTTGAACGGCGTTGGGTTGAGGACCCCTCCATGTTGTGTGTCCCTAAGGCAAAAGAAAACGAGTCACTTGATGGCGCTTCAGAACAAGCCTTCGGAGAGGCGGTCCGACAGATACCTCCTGGTCCATCTGCGCATCTGACCCCTGACGTCGAGCTCTGAAAGTTCTTCAAGCGTGATGTCCCCGATTTGCAGTATCACAGGCAGATTCGAGGTCTTTGAAGGCTGTAAACGTCTTTTCTCGTCGGTGGGCGAGATAGTCGGCAGGAAGCCAGAGAGGTGAGGGGATAAGTGGGACGAGATGACATGCAAGTATCAGCCCATTGAGAATGAGGCGCTCGAGTACTTTACAGTAGCAAGACGTGAGAGAATTGGTATAGGGTCGGTAGGGAGGAAGAGAGGGAAGGGGTGAAGTTAACATGGTAGGGGGGTGGGTGAGGAAAGGAGGAAGGGGGCTGGAGATAGGGGTGAAGGTCGCTGGGGAGGGGGAGAAGGAAGGGGAAGGGAAGGATGGGAGGGGGTGGTGGGGGAAGGGGTGAAGGTCGTTGGGAAACATGACTAGTTATCTAGGCCAGTCAGAGCCAGGGCTGAAGCTGCCCTAGACACACACACACACACACACACACACACACACACACACACACACACACACACGCACGCACGCACGCACGCACACACACATATACATACACACATTCTTTTACATTGGGAGACAAGGTTATGTTTTGTGTGTGTGTGTGTGTGTGTGTGTGTGTGGGTGGGTGGATGGGTGGAAGGGAAGGGAGGGGGGTGGGCAGAGGTCACCATGTATCCCGTCAGATCTTGTGATATTTGGAGACGGGAGTTGGAGTACAGGTCTTGTTTGACCTGGAGACAGGAGATGGAATACAGGTCATGATGGACCTGGGGACGGGAGTTGGAGTACAAAGTGTAACATGACAGTGAGGACGTAGGTGGGGTGGTGGAGTGTGGTATAGTGCTTGTGTGGAGGTGGGGATCATTCTACCACATCCATCATCCTCAACCAAAAGCAACGCCCCCCTTCTCCTCCCACCCTATCACCTACCGTCTACCACCACCACCCACAACTCCACACATACACACACCGCACCTGAGGAGGCCGTAGGGCAACCCCTGGGGTGGTACTAGTCGATGGTGTGCTGGATGTACCCTGTACCTGCCTGGGGTACACACATGCAAGTGGGTGGCGGAGAGGGGGGGTTTGTTTCCGGGTAGGTTTGGAGTCCATTTGGTTCACATGGAAAGAAAGAAAACTCCCTGACGGGCAAATGAAAGAAGGAAAGTTTTCTTTGATGGATCTGTATATTTTTTAATTGGTTACAGTTTGTGTACGAATGGTTGAGAGAGTTATGGCGTTGGGTGACGAGGCCTGGAGGTGCCTGAGGAGCCTATTATACCGTAGTCAGCTGGTCGGGAGAGGTGGGGCTCTGGGCGCTTTGTTTACCTTCTGGTGTTGGCCAGTGTTCGCCAGCAGCTCGGGTGGTGATGGTATCGAAGATTCGCCGGATCTTAGCCTCTCACGGGCCCTTGTCTTTCGATGGCCCCTGCACATCTCTCGCCAGTCCTTAGCTCCACACTGGCCCATGTTATGAGACGCTCCTTCTCCATCTCTCTCCAGCCCTTAGCCTCTCACGGGCCCTTTGTCTTTCAGACGTCCCCTCCCATCTCTCTGCAGCCCTTAAACCTCACAAGGCCTTTGCCTTAAGACGACCCCTCCCATCTCTTTAATATTCTTGGCTCTATGGCTGCTTGATCTGGCGATTTTCTCTTCGATTTCGGTGTCCCACTTTGTACGGGCTTACCATTCAGCTGGTAAAAAAAGTAACAATTAATCGTTGTGAGGCTTTGGTGTAATGTTGCAGATTAGGTACAGATTATCAGCAGGTGTTCCTTCAGGCCAACGACTGGCATTCCTCAAATTGGAGTGTATAGTTACACACGTCTGTGTGAGTTGCAGAGGTAGGCTGAGGTGGGACCTTATGTATTCAATACACTCTTACAGACACAGTACAGTCACAGTCCGTAGTTTCTATAGCTTCCCTGACTGGAAGGAGGTCGAAGCTAAGGTTTAGGAGGAAAAGGCCGGGCGAGTGAACAGCTATGCTTCTTGCCATCATTAAAAGAATAATTATAAAGATATTATAACCCTAACAATATAGCATTTCATGGCATTGTTTCCACTCATTATTTCGTAACTGTGCTCACTTGTTTTGAACGAGAGACTGTGTTGAGATGAGGTGTGTGTGTGTGTGTGTGTGTGTTCCTGCGTCATTGTGAGTGATGACCAAACGACTGAACTGACGTTATGTCCGCTCGCCTGGCCATACATGAACCTTGGCTTCGACCTCTTTCCCGCCAGGAAGGTAAAGAAACTATGGATTGTGACAGTACAAGGACGAGATAGATTCTGGTACACAAGGACTGGAGAGTACTACATACATGTACAAAAGTGGATGCGGTGTATGGGGATAAGGTAGATGGCCTGGAGTTCAAACGCAACTGTTTCCTTCCGTAGTTTGTGCGTTTTTCCGCTTGGGTTCAAGTTGTATGTGTGTGTGTGTGTGTGTAGGTCAGCAGTGCTGTCATGGCGAGGCGATCAATGTGTGCCTTGTGTAGAGAAAGTGAAGGGAAAGGAAAGTAGAGGAAGGAGAGAAAAGAAGGGAAAGAATGAGAGAAGAAGGAGGAAGTGGAGGAAGGAAGAAGAAAGAAGACGTAGGGAAAAAGGATTGGCAGAGGGTGGATCTTGTGGCGAGGAGAGGGGGGCAGGAGGAGCGGTGGCCGTGTGAGAGGCGAAGGGGCAGGCCAGGCCATACAACTACGTCGTCACACGTAGCAGAGGCTGGCGTAGGCCGGGCGGAGGGCGGACGGGTCCCTGGCGGGTGGCGTAGGGCTGGTGGGCCCCCTGGTGGGCTGGGGCGGCGGCGGCGGGGACGATGTTGGAGAAGATAAGAGAGAGAGGGAGGAGGAGGAGGTGGTGGACCAGAAATAAGAGGAGGAGGTGGAGGGGTTGAGACGCAGGCGACAACGCAGGTTGAGTGAGAGCGAGTGCAGGAAATACGTAAGTAAGGGAGGGTGTCAGAGGATAAGATATACCCAGAATGATGAGCAATCCTCCCACCGCCTGCCTCCCCAGGCACGGAGACACCAGCAGTGTGTGTGTGTGCGCGCGAGGCTGTAGAGGTTGGTACCAACCTCACCTTCAATTGTCAAGGATTACTCAAGCCCGTCTGTCTCTGTATCTCTTTGGCGATTGTATGTGCGTAGCTGATTACTTTTCGTCTGCATTTAAGGTGTTATCCTGTCTCACTGGCTTTCGTGAAACAGCAAACGATAAAAGCCTATAAATTAATTCTGGTGATTCAGTCCTGTCAAGTTCCATGCTGGCGTACTTCACCAGTGGATATTTTTTCCTCTCTCTGGTCTATTTCCCGTCTGCTGTTGTTGCCGAAGGGAGTGAGTGAGCAGTCTTCTTGCTGGTTCAGCATTACCTCATCTATCTTTAATAGAAATGTAATTTGTAGTGTAGCATAAATTAGCAGTTAACCCCGACATTATTGGGCCTTTTGTTGCTCTATCACTATGTGTGTGTGTGTGTGTGTGAGAGAGAGAGAAAGAGAGAGAGAGAGAGAGAGAGAGAGAGAGTACATACAAGATTTTGCCATTAGGCTGATGACGCGGCACGGTGACCCAGCATTTCATTGGCTTTCAGGTTCCCTTCCCTTGCCCAGTTAGCATTTTTTTTTTCTCTCTCTTTCTTAATGCCTCACCTACACTTAGACTGACTGCAGGCATTTCAGTCCACAATACACCGGCTTTCTCCATCTCACACGTAACACGTGATATATAAAACTCACACATCTTTATTTATTCTTTATTCTTAAATTTTCCCACGGTGAGCGCTACGCGCTGGTTCTGCCTTTTGGCGAAAACTCGTCTCTCTCTCTCTCTCTCTCACTCTCTCTCTCTCTCTCTCCCCATGGGAAAGGTCGTGCCATTGTGCCCGAGGGTCGTTCCGTCACCCTCAAGAGTCGTCCGTTCGTGTCCGAGATTCGCACCGTCGTGCTCAAGGGTCGTAAGGTCATGCTCAGGGGTCGTACCGTCGTGCTCAAGGGTCGTACCGTCGTGCTTCATGGCCGTACGGTCGTGCTCAAGGGGTAGTACTTTCATGCTTAAGGATCGTTAACATATTGTTCAAAAGTCGTACCGACGTGTTCATGGGGTCGTACCATCTTGTTCCAGGATCGTTAGATCGTACTCAAGGGGATGAGTTCCCCAGCCTAAAGTCGTCCGAAGGCCAGAAACAACTTACATTTATCATCTGTTGACAGATAAGTGATAGGATATTTTTACTGTGTTAAGAAATCCCTTTTGATTATATTTTGCTTGTCTAGTGTTGCTCTCGTGTCTCCTGGGTGTGCAGGGGTGTGTTCTTGGTGTTTTGTTGGTTCTTTTGCATCATGTAGTGTTGCGGGTGGGCACGTTGCTTAAGTGTTTCATGGGTGGTGTTCGTAGAATTGGCCCGTGTCATGGGTGTGTGTGTGTGTGTGTACAAGTGATTATGCCTGCCGATGATGGGGTCTTCTTCCACAAACCACCCGATTTGTTGTCGTTGTTTGTATGCGATAAGTCATTCTTTTCCCCCCCTAAGCACACACACACACACACACACACAAACACACACACACCACGCCATTCCCGTCATCTGGCGCGGGGTGTACGCAATGCGCTCTTGTTTTTCTGCGCTCTCGTTTTTCTTTCTCGTTTTCTTCTGTTTATGACGTATGGAACAGAGCAGATCCGTGTCGCACAAGCGTTGATACATTTTTAACATAGACAGTAAGTTAACCTGTGTGAGGATACACGAGGCTCCCCTTGGGCTGTGTGTATGCCAGTTCTTGACATGGAATCTGAACATGTGTTGTTGCCCTCCCCTGTGCATGGCGGAGAAATGAATGTTTTCTTGATATAGCGAGGGAGGAGGTGCTACCGCTCTGGACGACCTGCGCCCGCCTAAAAATACAGCTGAGAGCTCGTGGTGGCCTCCTCCTCCAACTCCGCCGCCGCTGCGACTTTCCTTCCTTGCTTGCTTGCCTGTGTCTCGTCCGGCACTACGCTGCTCGTCTTCCAGCTGCAGGCAGCCGTATTCGTCATCGTCAGCTGCTGATCCCGCCGTGCGTGTGTGTCTGTGTCTGGCTAGTTGCTCTATGTTCTTACCCCCTCCTAATACTCGTTGGGGCTTCCTCATCCACCGTGTGTACTTCCACCTCTCCTTTTACACTGAGGACCTCCTTCCCCGTCTGCCCGAACCGTTGGGTTCGACAACCTCTTTTCCATTTTCGTCTCTCGGCTCCAGGACCCCATCCATTCTTCTCTACCCCTCTCCTCGTTTTCATTCTTGCCCTCCCTCTGGCTGATTCTTCTCTCTTTGTAGATCTCAATCTGTCCTACTCTCTCTCTCTTCCTTCCCTCACTGGGTTTGTCTTCTGTCAATAAATCCTTCACCTTCTCCTCCTCATTTATTGTTGTCTCTCCAGGAGCCTTTGCCCTTGGCTGCTTCCCATTATGGCAGTCTTACCCTTAAACGTCCCAAATGTGAATTTGTTCAGCACTGACAGCCAACTGTTGCGGGTGGAGGCTTTTGTGGTGGTGGTGTTGCTGTGCAGGGGTGGAGAGGCAGGTTTTTGCTGGTGAGTGTGTCGGCAGGGAAGGGATGGACGGAGAATGCTTTCGTGTGTATAGGTAAGTGGGTGGATGGATTTATATGTATGGTGGAGGTGGAAGTGGCGGGCTCTTGAATGTGTGACTTTGTGGATTGGAGTATTTAGATGAAAGTTGCTTTTTGTGTGTATGTGTGTGTGGGAGGATGTTGTGCATGGTTTTGTGTGTGTGTGTGTGTGTGTGTGTGTATCAGTGCTTTTGTTTGTGGGAGAGTGTGTGTCGGAGGTAGAGTGCTCTTGTGTTTATGTGTAAGAGTGTGGGATGAGGTTGGTATCTGTGCCTGTGTATGCCCTTGGATGGGATGGTGGAAGGAGTGCTCATTTTGTGAGTGTGGGTGGGTGGGTGGGCGGGTTGACGAGTCGCTCTTGTACCAGTGTGAGGATTTGTGAGGAGAAGAGTTGCTCATGTAGCAGCATGTGTGTGGATGGGTGGGGTGTTCGCGTGTGAGCAAGAGCCTGGCTCATGTACCGGTACAATGTGAGGTTTGAGGCGAAGCACGAGGAGGAAGAGGAGTCTTCATTTATGAACAAGGGATTTTCTTTTTCCTTAGTTTAGACTGATATATATATATATATATATATATATATATATATATATATATATATATA
>JAYMFT010424556.1:0-17461 GCA_038088735.1 Panulirus argus
TATATATCGTTAATGGGATGGCCTTGATTAGGGCCTTAGCTGCCCGTGACGTCTCAGCTAACATTGAAAAAACATAGATAAATGTAGTGGTAGAAACGCGATAGCAAAACAGAAGGCACTTCCCCATTCACCTTTCCCTCCGGCTCACCTGTCTGCAGGAAAAAGATGTGAAATAAAAGAACAGAAATACTATAAAAATGTAGTGGCAAGATTATGCCAAAGAAATCTTAAAGGAAAGTGTTGACTGGAAAACATTCCTTAACAGTCTTATGATGTCTGCTCTAAAGCTCAATATGGAAAAAGAAAAGAATAATTAATGAGGTATGGTTTCCTTACTCATAAGAGATGTCGGTCAATACATTAATGTCAAGCCTTGATTTAGTCATTACATTTACGTCATCGGAAGGTGGTTTATTTCAGTGCTCTTTCTCTCAATGAGAAAATAATTTGGCCCACGTTGATATTCCAACTCCTTTTTTTTCATCTTCCTACAATTACTCATTGTTAATGTCTCTGTCTAAGGTGAAGAAATTTACGCAAATGCTCAAGAAACTATTTATTATTCTGAACACTTCCGTCCGGTCATCTCGGAGTTTGCGCTTTTTTCAAAAGAATACGTTTATGTCTTTGAGTCCTTCCTCATGAGGCTTATGTTGATGGTCGGTTATCATGTTGATGGTCGGTTATCATGCTGATGACTGTTATCATGTTGATGGACGGTCATCATGATAATGGTCAGTTATCATGTTGATGGCCTGCTATCATGTTGTTGGTCGGTTATCATATTGATGGTCTGTTATCATGATGATGGTCAGTTATCATGTTGATAGTCGGTTATGTTAATGATTGGTTATCATGTTGATAGTCGGCTATCATTTTGATGGTCGTTTATCATACTGATGGTCGGTTATCATTCTGATGACTGGTTATCATGTTGATGGTCGTATATCATGTTGACGGTTGGGTATCATGTTGATGGTCGGTTATCATGTTGATGGTCGGTTATCATGCTGATGACTGGCTATTATGTTGGTGGTCGGTTATCGTGCTGATGGTCAGTTATTGTGTTGATGGTCGGTTATCATGTTGATATTCGGTTTTCATGCTGATGGCCGGGTGTCATATTGATGGTCGGTTATCTTGCTGATGGTTGGTTATCACGTTGATGGTCACTTATCATGTTGACGATTGCTAATGAAGTTGGTGGCCGGTTATCATGTTGATGGTTGGGTATCATGTTAATAGTCGGGTATCATGTTGATGGTCGGTTATCATGTTGATGGTGGGGTAACATGTTGATTGTTTGTTATCATGTTGACGGTCGTTTAACATGTTGATTGTTGGTTACCATAATGATGGTCAGCTATCATGTTGATGGTCGGTTTTCAAGTTATTATCATATTGATGGTGTGGTATAATGTTGATGGTCAGGTATCATGTTGTTGGTCGGTTATCATGCTGATGATTGTTATCATGTTGATGGTCGGTTATCATGATAATTGTCAGTCATCATGTTGATGGTCTGTTATCATGTTGATGGTCAGTTATCATGTAGATGGTCGGTTATCATGATGTTCAGTTATCATGTTGATAGTCGATTATCATGTCGATGATTGGCTATCATGTTGACAGTCGTTTATCATGATGATAGTCTGTTATCATACTGATGGTCGGTTATCAGGTTGATAATTGTTATCATATTGATGACCTGCTATAATGCTGATGGTCAGGTATCATGTTGATGATCGGTTATCATGTATATGGTCGGTTATCATGATGTTCAGTTATCATGTTGATAGTTGATTATCATGTCGATGATTGGTTATCATGTTGATAGTCGTTTATCATGATGACAGTCAGTTATCATACTGATGGTCGGTTATCATGTTGATGACTGGTTATGATGTTGATGGTCGGTTATCATGCTGATGATTGGTTATCATGTTGATGGTCGGGTATCATGTTGACGGTTGGGTATCATGTTGATGGTCGGTTATCCTGTTGATGGTCTGTTATAATGCTGATGGTCAGTTATCATGTTGATGGTCTATTATCATGATGATGGTCGGGTATCATGTTTATGGTCTGTTATCATGTTGATGGTAGTTTAACATATTGATTGTTGGTTATCATAATGATGGTCAGCTATCATGTTGATGGTTGGTTATCATGTTGATGATTGCTTTCATATTGATGGTCTGCTATCATGCTGATGGTCAGGTATCAAGCTGATGGTCGGTTAACATGTTGATGGTAGGTTATCATGCTGATGATTATAATCATGTTGATGGTCGGTTATCAAGACAATTGTTAGTTATCAGGTTGATGGTCTCTTATCATGTTGATGATCGGTTATTATGTAGATGGTCGGTTATCATGATGATGTTCAGTTATCATGTTGATACTCGGTTATCATGTCGACGATTGGTTATCATGCTGATAGTCGTTTATCATGATGTTGGTCAGTTTTCATATTGATGGTTGGTTATCACGTTGATGACTGGTTATCATGCAGATGGTCGGTTATCATGCTGATGATTGGTTATCATGTTGATGGTCGGGTATCATCCTGATGGTCAGTTATAATGTTGATGGTCAGTTATCATACTGATGGTCGGTTTCATGTTGATGATTCGTTATCATTTTGATGGTGTGTTATCATGCTGATGATTGGTTATCATGTTGAGGTTCGATTATCATTTTAATGGTCGGTAATCATGTTCGTGATTGCTCATCATGTTGAGGGTCTGGTATCATGCTGATATCATGTTGATGGTCGGTTTTCATGTTGATGGTCGGTTATAATGTTGATGATCTGTTTTCATGTTGATAATTGGTTATCGTGTTGATGGTCTTTATCATGTTGATGGTCAGTTATCGTGTTGATTGTCTGTTATCATGTTGATAGTCGCTTTTCATATCGATGGTCGAATATCATGTTGATGGTCGGTTATCGTGCTGATGGTCGGTTATTTTGGTGATGGTCGGGTGTCATGTTGATGGTCTGTTATCATGTTGATGGTTGGTTATCATGTTGATGATTCGTTATCATTTTGATGCTCGTTTATCATGCTGATGATTGGTTATCATGCTGACAGTCAGTTATCATGTTAATGGTCGGTTATCATGTCATTAGTCGGTTATTATGATGATGGTCGGGTATCATGTTATGGGTCTGTTATAATGTTGATGATTCGTTATGATTCTGATGCTCGTTTATAATGCTGATGATTGGTTATCATGTTGATGGTCGGGTATCATGTCAACAGTTGGTTATCATGATGATAGTCGGGTATCATGTTGATGGTCGGTTTTCATGTCGATGGTAGGTTATCATGTTGATTATTGGTTATCGTGTTGATGGTCTTTATCATGTTGATGGTCAGTTATCATGTTCATTGTCGTTTATCATGTTGATGGTCGGTTATCATGATAATGGTCAGTTATCATGTTGATGGTCTGTTATCATGTTGATGGTCGGTTATGATGTAGATGGTCGTTTTTCATCATGATGTTCAGTTATCATGTTGATAGTCGGTTATCATGTTGATGATTGGTTAATATGTTGTTAGTCGTTTATCATGATGATGGTCAGTTGTCATACTGATGGTCGGTTATCATGTTGATGGTCGGTTATCATGTTGATGATTGCTCTTCATGTTGATGGTCGGTTATCATGTTGATGATCGGTTTTCATGTTCATCATTGGTTATCGTGTTTATCGTCGTTTATCAGGTTGATGGTCGGTTATCATGTATGTAGTCGGATATCATCATGATTTTCAGTTATCATGTTGATAGTCGGTTATCATGTCGATGACTGGTCATCATTTTGATAGTCGTTTATCATGATGATGGTCAGTTGTCATACTGTTGGTCGGTTATCATGCTGATGACTAGTTATCATGATGATAATCGGTTATCATGCTGATGATTGGTTATCATTTTGATGGTCGTTTATCATGCTGATGATTGGTTATAACATTGATGGGCGGCTATCATGTTGATGGTTGGATATCATGTTGATGATTGCTCATCATGTTGATGGTCGGTTATCATGTCAATAGTCGGGTATCTTGTTGATGGTCAGTTATCATGCTGACGGTCGGTTATTTTGTTGATGGTCGGGTATCATGCTGTCGGTAGGGTATCATATTGGTGGTCGGTTATCAAGTTGATGGTCTGTTATAATGTTGATGGTCAGCTGGTCGGTTATCATATTGATGATTTGCTATCATTTTGATGGTCGTTTATCATGCTGATGATTAGTTATAATGCTGGTGGTCGGTTATCATGTTGATGGTCAGTTATCATGTTTATGGTTGCTCATCATGTTGATGGTCGGTTATGATGTTGATGTTCGGTTATCATGCTGATGATTATTAACATGTTGATGGTCAGTTATCATGTTGATGATTGGTTATCATGTTGATAGTCGGTTATCATGATGATGGTCAGTTATCTTACTGATGGTCGGTTAACATGTTCATGACTAGTTATCATGTTGATGGTCGGTTATCATACTGATGACTGGTTATCTTGTTGATGGTCGGGTATCATGTTGACGGTTGGGTATCATGTTGATGGTTTGTTATCATGTTCATGGTCGGTAATCGTGTTGATGATTGTTATCATATTGATGGTCTGCTATCATGTTGATGCTCAGGCATCATGTAGATGGTCAGTTATCATGTTGATGGTCGGTCTTCGTGTTGATGGTAGGTTATCATGTTGACGGTCTGTTATCATGCTGATGGTCTGTTATCATGTTGACCATTTTTTATCATGTTGATGGTCTTTTGTCATGCTGATGGTCAGTTATCATGTTGATGGTCGGTTATCATGCTGACGGTCGGTTATCATGTTGATGGTCAATTATCATGTTGATGGCCGGGTATCATATTGATGGTCGGTTATCATGCTGATCGGTTATGATGTTGATGGCCGGGAGTCATGCTGATGGTCGGTTATCATGTTGATGGCCAGTTATCATGTTGACGATTGCTACTCAGGTTGGTGGCCGGTTATCATGTTGATGGTCAGATATCATAATGATGGTCATTTGTTATGCTGATAATCGGTTATAGTGATGAGAGACAGTTATCATGTTGATTTTCGGGTATCATGTTGATGATCGGTTCTCAGGTTGATGATTGTCTATCTTGTTGAAGGTCGGGTATCATGATGATTATCGGTTATCATGTTGATGATTGGTTATCACGTTGATGGTCGGTTATCATGTTGATGGACGTTTTTCATGTTGATGGTCGGTTATCATGCTGATTGTCGGTTATCAAGTTGATAGTCAGTTATTATGTTGATGGTCGGTTATCATGTTGATCATTGGTTATCATGTTGATGGACTGTTTTCATGTTGATTTTCGGTTATCATGCTGATGGTCAGTTATCATGCTGATTGTCGGTTATCATGTTGATTATTGGCATCATGGTGATGATCGGTTATTATTCTACTTTTTTTCCTAGGAACTTAGTATTTTTATCTCTAATTCTTTATATAATACTTGACCTTACGCCGAAGTGAGATGCGTATGGCGATAGTTCGACGTAAATTTCCTGCTACCCTTTTTCAAAATATGTGTTACGCTCAGTCGTCAGGAACTTTCCCTTCCCACGATGATCTGTTTCGTGTTTTGGTGATAGGAAGGTTAACTGCCGACCAGCGTCTGTCATTAATCTCTTGAAGGTATCGTCTGGAGCAGCTGACTGGTTTGGATTTAGTTTGTTTAGATATTTACGTAATTACTTCGTCTCATTCAATATTCTTAATGTCACTTAATGTCACTTAATATTACTTCCGGAGGCAAGAAATGTGTTGTGCGCTTGTGGCTTACTAAACAAATTTTCGATGGTAAACTCCGAGTAGAAATACCTGTTAAGCAGGAAAGCTATTTCTATATTATCACTTGCTAATGCCATTGTCATGTGATAATGGGCCAATAGAATCACCGAATAATTTTTTTGATTTTAACGCATCTAAATAATTCCCTACAGTTGTTCCTTACAGTCTGTAGAAACTCTTATCTTAAAATTTCCTAAATGGTTGTGATTATCCTCATTCACTCTGTTTGTATGTTACGTACAGTTCATGGTCATGATGCATATCTCTTGACTCACAAGGTCTCCAGGTCCTGCTTTTACCTTTGATTAGGTTATTTATCTATTCATTCATGAAGCCTGATTCCTTCCTCCTACAGCTCTCTCCCATCTCTTCAGGGACGGACGCTAATTCTTCCAAGGGAAAGCGTTGTATTTTTAAAGTTACTCACATCTTTCAGCCGTATCCACATCTAATGGTCTGATCCTGTTTATGTTGGATTTATCCAAAAGAATCTCCCACAGTTGTTGTTTCTTTCATCATTTACTAAATATATGATTCCATTATACAAAGCAATATCGTTTTCTTCACAAACTTTAGAAGGGGGAGGGGGGAGGCTATACGTAAGTCAAAAACTGTATTCAGCGTTATACTCATCAGCTGAATATGTAATGAATCATATTCATCACATGTAATCTTCTAACTGCGTTAGACTTTAAGCTGTCGTGTGCGAAGGTGAGAACATCATCATCTGATCTATGGACTCGATCTTTCAGGAAATTATCAAACTCAGGAATCGCTAGTACATTTTTTTTTTTTGCTACGTTTACTAAAGTCTCTGATGTTACTCTGATATCAGGCCTTTCTGACAAATCTTATGATATAAAGCCATCGCGTTTAAGGTTAATACTTCCTGTGTTTGTATGAAATACGTCAGTATTTCGCTCCGTTCTGGAAAACGTGTGAGACGCGAGCCTGTGAGGTCATATCACCTGTCTGCTATACGTCATGTGTGACGCAGCCGGTGTGGGCACAGCCGTCCTTACTGACAGTAAGCAAGATATTTTTGTGTCACGTGTTCATCTAAAAACCTACGTAACCTAACAGTACCAAACCCGTTTAAGGGACGACCATCTCTAGAAAACAAGCTTTTATCTCTAATAAAATTATCCCACAAACCTATGTAATGAACACAACCTGCAGTACAAATGCGATATACGCTATCACAAGCACCTAACACTCTACTCCTACAATCAGTTCCTACACCTTACCTTGGATGCAGACCCGTTGCCACAACCTTCCTGAAACTTTCTTTTGACTTTCTAAAAAATGTTTTATATGCGTCAGTTATCTCTTCAGAACATTCTCGAACCACATTGCTTGTTCCTGTTTGAATAATGACTATCCTGTCTTCATCTGTGTCCTTGATTATGTCCTTAACCTTGTGAGCTATGTCTTAAAGCCTGTCTACAGGGTGACACAGCCTCTTTCTAATTTCTGACCACATGGTAGCAATCACTTTTAACCCCTAACGTCTCCATGATCACTCTAGCTTGTAGATTATTTTCTTTGATACAAAATCTTAGAGCTGTATTTATCATTTCACTGAGGTGTCCTCACACATACTATGTCTATTTGCTACACATTCTTCATCTGACCTGTTATCACTATGGTGATGGAGGATGTGGTGGCAAAGGAGGGAGGGAGTGGTGGTGGTGGAGGGTTTGGTGGCCTAGGTGGGAGGGAGTGGTGGTGGTGAAGACGTAGTGGCCAGGGTGGAAGTGCGCACTGGTGATGATGGAGAGTGTGGTAGCTCTCCGCAGGAGCAAGCAGACGAGGGCCCGGAGGATATGAATCTGCTAGCTATATTACAAGAGGGAGCAGACTTAGCAGACCAGAGGAATCAGAGAGCAGCGGTCAGGATGTTATGATAAACAAATTTCCAGAATGCGATAACAAAATACATAGAGATATATATATTCAGAAGCTTCTTCCTATACTGACAAACGAGAATTAAAGAGAAAACGGAAATTGATTCTGTGTGAAGGAATATATCCACTATGAAAAGTGATTATCAAAAAATATGTTGATGACAAGAAACCCTACGCTGTGAAGAATTGAATTTGGGAGAACCATAGAATGATTTGGCAAGTTATCATCCTCTCCAAGAATCAGAGATCGTTAATTTTACATAGTACAAATATTTAGCTGAAAATATATGGATGAAAATTCGGTAGAAGATACGAGGGACCCCACAGTGATATAATGATTTTCATGACTGAACCAAGCAAGTGACGGATATAATGATAAACGGAGGAAACCATTGGGTACAGAATGTTGTACTCGCCTGAAACCCCAGCCAAAATCTGCCATAACAGGGACTCCTGTCTTGCTCATGTAGAAGGGCGTGTTGCCGTGGCTATCCGTGTAGTGGGAGCCGATAAGGATGGTCAGGTAGTTCACCCAGCCCAGCAGAGCGAAGCGGCCCTGCAGCATCTTCTGCAGCGCCTCCTCCGCCCCCATCACCTGCCAGGTGTACAGGGATGTAAGAGACCCTCCTCTAGATCCTCAGGGAAGAATGATCACAGTAGAAGAGTCGAGTCGCGTGCACTCGGAGCTCACAGAAAAAATTGAAATCAGGTTTAGTAAACTATCACTTTGTGTATGTGTTAATAAATGTGTTCATCACTGCATGTTTTGTTGAATTTGGTGGTGTGTGTGTGTGTGTGTGTTTTGGAAAATCTATGTGTGCTATATTAGGAGAATTATTACGCACGTAGAGTCCCAGCCTTTGACCTTATCCACCATGACACTCATAGGGTCCAAGCTTTTTAAACTTTTGCATGCTCTTCGAATGTACTATTTCCTCCTGTCTGTCCCATTGATCCGCCACTATCATACTGCAGAAGCACAATGTTACATCCTTCCTTAAAGGGTCTCCTCCTTAAGATTATGTTATGTTCTCTGGTTGCTTAATCCCTACATATCTGCAGAACCTTTCACTGTCTACATCACCATCTGGTTTGAAAACTTAAAGGTTGTGATCTCTCTTCAACGGTGGGTGAATCTAAGGCCTCTGTATGTTGCCTACATTCGCAGTCTCATAACTCAGTTTACCCACTACTTTTATATTTTAAAAGTACTTCCTGACATCCTATCTAGTCACTTTCATCTTTGATTTCGTGTTTTCCTCTGGCTGGTCTGTCCCTGCACCTTGCGAAGAACGGTTCACTGTCTACGTGAACAAGCTGGTTTAAAAGCGTAATGGTTGTGATCTGGTTACCTTTTACTCTTCTTTCTTACACGGTCGGCTGATTTAAGCCCTTTAGCATTTTCCTCTAGATCAGCTCTCTTACTTCCAGTAACATCTTTGCTGCCTTCGTCTGGACCTTCCTTACGATTTCTTCCCGATTCTTTAAGTACGGTGACAAAACCTGACGAGCATATTATAGTTTAGGCCTGAAATAAATGTGAACGTCTCGCTGAATACTTCCTTAATCATATACTATACATGACTGACAGCCTGCTATTTGTGAACAAAGAGTTTGTCTCTTTAACAATTCTAATGTGAGACTCTGACGATAAGTTAGGGACAATGTCAACTCCCAGCTCCCTGTCACATAAAAGTGTATTAAAGTTATTTTCTGCTAAATGATATTCATTTTGAAGCCTTTTAGACTGAGGCCCATCCTCATCATTTTCTTCCTCATTAATTCTATATACTACAAATATGTAGCTTGTCTGGTCCTCGTACAAGTTGAATCAATCCTCCTTCCTCCTAGCTGCCCTCATGACCTTATCGTCATCTGGAAACATGTTCAAGTTAGACACCAATCCTTCTGGCAAGTCATTCACGTAAATCAAGCAGAGTTACATTAATCTTCATAGATATACAGACCCAAGGGTCATGCGAAGTGGACTGGCGTTAACACTGCTGAATAAGATGCAGTCTCCTTAAAAGCAAGAAAAGAAAAGGATAACAAAACGAAAGCTCTCTCCCCATCCTCCACTCTTTCCAGCAACACACCGGGTGAAAAACAGGTAAAAAAGATACCTTGCAGGACTAGTATACCTGAAGGAAACTTCCATAGGAAAGTCAGAATATGGAAGGTACTTGAATGTGCCATGCATCCAATCGCCAGACATGTATCCTTCACTTTCTGTTATAAAGACAATTGCAGGGATAAACTTTGAACCCCAGCCTCGTGGGTTATTACGCCTATATTAATCCTGATGTTGAAGGATGATACAATGATTCCTTCTTGTTTCCTGAAAGCAGACGACTCGGGTAATACATGATGATAAGTTACCGCAGCCTGGCCAGGGCGAGGTTAGTTGTTGAGACGGTCGCATAACATACCGCTACCTTATAATGGTTGATTAAAAGGATTATTCGGTACCGGAAGGTGGCAGGTGATGATCAAGCTAAATCATGAACATAGTAACAGTGTTACTCTAAGCAACAAGCTCCGGGAGCTTATTTCACCAGTCAATAGTGTTGCTGGTAAAGAAATATTTTGTGCAATCTAGATTGACTCAGTGACCTCTAATTCCAGTGAAGAATATATCAATATCGACGTTATTAGATCGTATGAGTATTTCAAAATCTTTTAACTCTCCCGGGAACCGCCTTTTGTGTAGAGAGAACAACTTCAATTTTCGCAGTTTGTCCTCATCTGGTTTTTACTTAAGGATGGAACTAATTTAGATGCTTTTCGTTGCTCTACTTCCAATTTAAGAACATCATTACTCAAGCGGTAGGCCCAAAAATAAAGTGAGTATTTGAGGTGGGTTTACTAGACCTAGGAATAGTGGCAATATCTAACTCCTGCTTTTTTTATGTAAAGTTTCTGTTAAACAATCCTAACATCATATTTGCTTTGTTAGCAGCTTCGTTAGAACGTTGAGAGAACTTAGATGTGTTGGAGAGAGTGACCCCTAAATCCCCAACACAAGGAGTTTGCGCTATCTTTTGGTTCATCAGTTCATAATAGAATTTCGTGATGATCTCTCCTACTTCTAACAGCTGGCATTTATTGACGTTAGCTATCACTGTCATTTTCTAGATTTTTTGGCTATTTCATCTAAAACCTCCTGTAATCTTGGCCTATCTCTTTCAGTTAATATGGCACTGCCGATCTGTGAGTCATTTGCAAATGTAAGTTATTCAGCCCGTCGTCAAAATCATTGATATAAATCATGAAAAGTGTAGGCCCCTGAACTGACCCCTGGGGGGGGGGGGACTCATTGACAACGGGTGTCCATTCTAATTCTTTGTTTACATCCACGTACCCAGGCTTCTATCCAGTTTCCTATGCAGCCAGTTATCTCAAAGGCACTGACTTTATGCAACAATTTAACGTGGAGGACTTTGTCGAATGCTATACATTGCTTTAGTCTTGTCGTGGATATTGAAAAATCTATGATAAAATTCAAGGAGGTTTGTAGGGCATGATCTGTGTTTTCTAAAACCAGGCTGTGTATTAATGATCCGACTGTGTCGTCCAAGGTAAGCAATAACTTTAATAATCTACTCCAGAAGTTTGATTATAATATAATTCATGTGAGGCTAATGGTAATTGCCACGCATTTCAGGGCTTCACTCTTTGAATACAGAATGACGTCTGTCAGTCTCCAGTCCTGTGCTACTATTCTCTCCTGTAGTGCAGTGGTCTCGGGACAGAGCCCTGTGGCGCGCTATTGGTGATCCCAACCTATTTCGGAAAGGCGTCTCTGCCATGCTTCATTTGTTCTCCACAATTAAGATAATCTTCACTCTTTCGATGGAATTGCCGCCAACCCCCCCCCCCCATATATGTTATAGTGTCAAATGTTTTCTGGCAGTCCAGATGCAGACAGTAAACCCAGTCGTCTCTTTCCTCTATAACTGAGCTCACTCTCTCGTAGCATTCTAAGAGGTTCTTTACACACGACATCCTCTTCGAGAAACAATGCTATTTATCACAAGGGAAGTATCTCCTCTGCAAAAAGTCATCCTTATGTTTTTCTGATTATCTTTTAAACTGCTCTACAGTCTACAGTCATCAGGGGGGTCGGTTTGCAGTTGAGTGCATTCGTCCAGTCTACTTTCTTATAGCGAGGTTTGACGTTTACCCTCTCAAACTCCCCTGGTACTTGACCTTCTCCTGGCGACATACTGAACGACACTTCAGGCGGTTTGTCAAATGTATCTGCAAACATCTACAGCATATATGAAGGTATTCTATCAGGACAACGTGCCTTGAGTGGATCGAAACCATACTGTATTCTGTTTTTGTCCCCTCTAGAAAATTTCGATGTTTTCCATGACTTCCTCCTCATTCTGAGATTCTTTCCTTTGACTCCTTTAGCCTTATCATCTGCTCTTCAACTAACAACATGATCTGGGAGGGATGTGTGGAAAAGTTTTTGGACTGTGTCCTGTCTTGCCAACCCACAATATCTTTTCAAAATTTCTCTCCTTCTCCACTCTTACTCTGTCAGAGAAGTTTCTTGCTCACTTTTACCTTTTAAATGCTGGCTGGCAGTGGTTCAGCTGTATATTACCCTCCAGGTCTTTGCTAAGGTCCTTTGCTTTATGCTATCTTTTATCAAACTTTCCCTCCTTACACACCCTTTGTTCTGTACGTATCTAAGGTTAAATGTACTCACGTTCCTTATCCTTTCTTTTAATTCTACACGGTTAAAAAGTGATCCTATCTATTCACCTGCTGTCCCCAGTTCGTAAATACAGAGAAAAAGCTGCCACTTGAGAGACAACTAATCCCTCTTCACAGCTGGTCACACGTCCAGGCACGAACACTAGTACTCTTACACAGTTGCCAATAACTGATCAGTCTGCGAGGGGAAAGACTGTGTCGTCTCTTTGATAGATATGAAGAGTGAATGCACTGGTACAAGTGACTGAAGCCTCTGAGAAATGTCATCCGCCAGGCCAGGAAGGGAAGGAGTAGTAATGGTGAAGGATAGTGTGGTGAACAGGGAGGATGGGTGTGGTGGTATTGAGGGAGGATGTGGCACCAGGATAGAAGGGTGTGGTTGTGGTACGGGAGGGAGTGGTAACCAGTGAGAGAGAGTGGTGGTGGTGAGGGAGGATGTGGTGGTCAGGGTGGGAAGGCATAGTGGAGGTGGAGAAGGGTCTGCTTGCGAAAGAAGGAGGGAGTGGGTGTGGAGTGGGAGGGGGGGGTGATCAAAGGAGTGCCCAGATGGCCGGAATCTGACAGTTACATGGAAACGTTCACCACAAAACCCTTTATCCTGGATACTGAGTTCAGTGTCTCGGTTTACAGTTTATGTTACCATTAAATCTGTTAAGTACTTCATGATTATTGGGTATTGTATGATTACTGAATACTGTATAATTATTAAGTACTGTACAATTTCCACGATTACATCTCCTCTTTGAATTTGATTCCATTGCTGAGCTTTTTATGTTCTCCTTTACCACGCTGTATCATATTTGATATCATCAATATCCAATTACTAAGAATGCTGTTTTAAGCAACATGCTGGTATAGGGAATGTTGCTGTACACACTTTAAGAATTTATGTCACTTTCTTTATAACTGAAATCCTACACTATTAATACTTTACCATCTCTGAAAAGTGGATGTTTTACTGTTTCATGTGCCATCCTGATTATTTCTTCACTGCTTATTTTTCTTGTAAATTGAAATTCTTTGATGGAGTGAGATTAACATGACCATCCACGTTTTTTGTGAGATAGTCATCTCATTACGTGTTGTTTGTATGGGCCATCTACCGGTACTTTCTAAGACTTAAAGTTGTACGTTAATAGGTGGGCCAACCCTACTATCCCTTTTTCTCCTCCTTGCTATCAGGTGCCAGCCTGGAGAAAACAAGTAAGATATCATTTCTTCAGTATGTTTTGTCTCCGTGATTCAAACAGGACCAGAAACATTTCTCCAAAGTCGATCCTTGAATTCCAGTTCGTTGCTGTATAATACTATTCCATCTATATTTAAATATTTTACTTTCAGTTTAGTGTGTCCATCATTTGACATTCCTGTCCTCCCTGTGGTAGTAGCAGGTCTGCTCAGTCCTCTTGCCTCATTTAGTGTCTACCGTTATTTTCCCATTGACTGTACTTTTTGCTTATCTCCCTCTCTTCCCTTGATCTATCATGTCTGATCAGTACATTGATGAATTCCACTAAAGTTTTACATTTTACAGCCAGCCTAAATACCTCCCGGCCGGATGACGCCACATCGAAAGTAACAACAGCTGCTCGACCCATTATAACTTGATTACACCGGCCAGTTCTTTTTCTTTTTTTTTATTACAGAAACTGCGTCCAACATCTGTATAGCCTCTAGCACTCTTTTGATAACTAATTATTCCTTTTCCATCGTTTCCTCTTTTTCTGGAAGTTGATCATCTCCCAATCCAAAAACCATCAATGATTTATGTCAGTCATTCTCCTGCTGTACAAATCTCTATAATTTTAACGCCTCCCATGTTTCTTGTGAGTCCATCAACGCTGATTCCTCACCCTCTTTGTCTATGAATCTAAAAACTTCTCTTTCGCGAACAAGCACTGATCCTCCATGTTCTAAGTATTTCTAAACAATTCATTTACAAGACCAAAAGTTTCCCCGATTGTTCCACCTGTGCATATCATTCTTTATACAGTTTTAATCAATTTCCTGTATTCTTCTGTACCACTATTCACGGAATGTTGTCCTGTTACATCAGTCTTCATTTTTTGAGTCTACTGATCAGCTCTTTTTCTCTCCTACTATTTTCAATAGTTCCTGTATCAGCGTTGTGAGCATATCCTCTTCTTGAAGAAACTCCAACATAGCGGTATTGCTCCCCGTGGACCGCAAGAGGCCCGCACTTGTCTCTTTTATGACCCAAAAGAGAGATGAAAGAAAAACGAAGAGAGATTATAAGATATAATCACCCGCAAAAAGAAAATTCTCTTGTTATGGAACTATGGCATATAGAGTGTAGTTATCTAATGTAATTCTTTTCCGTATTAAGACACATCTTTGTACAATGATTCTAAATGGAAATATTTTTACAAAGCCTTTGCAGCCAGATCAAAATTTGCTGATGCTCCTGATGCCCCATTTAGCTCTTACTATATTTCTATGCTTTTTCATTGCTTTTCAACCACTCTACGTTCTTTCTTCTGGTTTTCAACCTTATGAATCCCCTCAACAGATCTAATTCTGTGCTTATGTCCACTGACTTTATTTCCTATTTCCTTAAGTTCTTCCCTCGTCCGTGGACATCTTTCATATTCTTTTGCTCCCCCGGCCTCGTTTTCTTGAATTCTTCCTCCAATTATGATAACTTTTAATCTTGTTTATAGTAGCCACTAATCACTTACTTTTGTCATTTCAGATAAATTGTCCTTAATTTCTTCATAAGATTTTATCTGTCAGTTCTAAGACCCATTTGGCCATGATCCCATAACCAGTGTTGAGAGTTTAATCTAAACTTTTTGATGGAAGTTTTTCTTGTCTGAATTCATTTCTATCAAGAAATCATCTTCCAAAATTCTTGCTTTGCTTGGCTGTGTGTGTGTGTGTGTGTGTGTGTGTGTGTGTGTGTGTGTGTGTGTGTGTGTAAATAAATGATGAACAAATAGATATTTAGAAAACGGTTTATTGAATTTAGGCAGCAACTCGGCTGAAAATACACAGTTAGGTATTACAGATCTGGGAGGTCAAAATAGTAACTAGTCAGCTAATCATAAAAGATCAAGGTGGGCTGGATACTTCTACTGTCTGGGTAAGCACGTGAATGAGGTACATCTACATAGTCGGGGTGGTAAGTATATAGGAATATTTACAGAGTAAATACCATGATTTGTACATTGTGCGCTTAGTTGAATGCTAAATGATGAATAGTTACAGTAATTCAGTGGCTGACATACCGCATAGCCCAAGAGAAAACTGAGTTATTTACTTGCTTAGCTATACACTTCATCATGGAATAATTATGACTATCACAATGGTAGATATAGGACTGCTCTTATATCTCTCTGAACGAATTCTGATTGGAAACGACTGTGGTGGCGAACAGTGATCCGTGGGGGTAGAATGTCTTACAGGAGGTGGTCTCGGTAACTGAGGTGAGTCAGTAGTTTATTCCCAAACCGCTTTGTGAGCTTCCGGTGTTGGTCGGAGAGGTTGGACAGCTTCGGCGTGATGAGGGTCTCTTGGCAGTTGGTATAAGATGGGCCCAGGATGATTCTACATGCTCTTTTCTGCACTTTCCAGCTGGTTCCTCTGTGTGGCTCTTAGTGGGGAAGAACAGGCCGGGGAGGCGTGGGTGAACGGTGGTGGAATGAAGATGGTAGATACATTCCTGGGCTCAAATGTCAGAACGCCTTGTGTCCTCATTCGGCGGAGAAGGTAAAGAAAGTATGAGGAAGATTTGATGTTAGTACAGACATGGTTCCTCCAGTTTAAACCGTCATCGATAGTGATACCAAGAAGTTTGACGACTAGATGTGGTTGTTGGTGAGGTCTTAGGCCGTAGTCCACTTCTAAACGTCGTTGATGATATGCTAAGTTCATCTACGTACTTCCAGCCGTGGTTTGTGTCTCTCAGAGAGTCATTGAAAAGGATGAGGAAGTAGAGCGGCCTCATCTTAGTGCCCTGTGGTACCCCGCAAGTCAGTGGTTGAGGTGTCTCTATTGACTTGGATGATTTTCGCACATAAAAGAAGAAGCCCATAGTATATAAGCAGCTAGAATTGGTTGTAAGTTATACAGTCTTATTTACTGTAACTAAAATGCACGACTGAGAATAAAAGATTATCTCTGGAAGCAGGAAAGATTTGTCTTTTCTTTTACTGTTGATTGTACTGTGAGCTTAAAGTTTAGATTTTACCTTTCAGGAATGAAATGCTTTCTGTGTGTTTAGCTACCACTTTCAATCTAGCACGATGTTTTGACCATGTTTCTGAGTAATGGTGCACAAATGGAGGTGTCATCTGTGGCAGTCCTGGGAAGAAGTGATTTTCGAGACATTACTTGTTCACTTAGCTGAGCTCAGACATTTTTTGTAATTACTAGATTCTGTAGTATGGGAAGGGCGTTCAGCAGTCATGTAGCCCTGTCTAGGAGCACAGTCTTGTCAAAGAACATCCCTTTCCAAAGTGTATATTTCCCTGCTACTGGAAGTGGCGCAGCCATGGACAGCAGGAGCCTTAGAAAAGGTCCTGGTTAATACCAAGACTCATTCGTAAAAATTGGTCCTTTGGTAAATATAGATATGCACATATGAATATTTTCGTGTAACTAGGTAGAGTATTTTCTTATTATACAGTTAGTTAGATACAGGTGCATATCTAAGTCATTAGCTTTCCGTTTTTTTTTTTTAATTTTTTCTCATCACACCTTTTGCTGCGTCAGATAGATTTTCATTAAATGTTCTATATTCATTTTCACTTTATTATTGAAATACAGAATAATAAAGAAAAGACAGAATAAGAAAAGAACGAAACTTTAGGGTGAATGAAAATATGTTTTGGAAGAAGGTAACATATATATTCGTAATCTGTAATTTCTAAATATATTGCTTTATATATATATATATATATATATATATATATATATATATATATATATATATATATATATGTCTC
>JAYMFT010424577.1:0-17460 GCA_038088735.1 Panulirus argus
TATATATATATATATATATATATATATATATATATATATATATATATATATATATATATATATATATATATGAGCTCAAGGCTCCTGCAGCCTAACACTCCGCTTTTTCCAATAGCAGGCATACGTGTACAATCCTTTGGAGTGAGTGCAGTCTCTGACAAGACTGCACTCTCAGTGACAAATCCTCGCCAGAAGTGACTTTTTTCATTAGCGGTGTAAGTTCGAGCAGGCGGAGTCCGGTAATTCAACTATGGATATAATTGCTGCTGCTGCTTTCCTTAAGATTATAGATAATCTTCAGGACTCATAAAATGGTTCTGATGATCCAGTGAAATTTTTCTCATCTCTAGAGGTACCGTTGTTAAATCTCTGACTGTGATTGGAACTTTCTCAATTGTTGCTAATCTCTTGATTTCTTCAAATGCTTTATGGTTGCCGTGATATACACACGAATCAAAATCTGGCCTCCGGCGAAAACCAGACTCCAACACAAGACATCCTGAAGTGAAAGGGAAAACTTTTCAACCGACGCCAGCGCTTCAGGACAACTTCCACTGCCTGGTGGAGGGCGACCGAGGAAGGTTTTTATGTGAGGGAAAACGGAACCTCATAACACACCGCAGATGAAAGCTTTTTTGTCGGGAAATATGAGGTCGCTTGTTGAGTGAGGAAGATGCCCAGTCTTGACCACTTCAGTGAACCACTACAGTCAAGTGGGGAGAGAGAGAGAGAGAGAGAGAGAGAGAAGGAAAGAAAGAGAGAGAGTTGGGTAGTGCACCAGGCATCAGATACTCATCCCCACCTCTTCCACGCCAGGGTGACTCGATTCACTTCCTGTACTTCATCCTTTGATCTTCGGTGATCAAACTTCCACCCGACGATTCCTTGTGGAGTCCCTCAAGCATGTGTTATACTTCACATTAAAACACTACAAAGTCTCGACTCATCGTCGCTTTCGTTTGTAGTTTCTCTTCCATCTTTAATAACAGTCCTTCAGGTATCGAGCTGGGAGCAAGTTTCTGGGGAGTGGTGGTCTCGTCTTCTATTGCAGTTGTCCTCTCAAACTTTTTCTCTTCTTGGTGCTATCGGCACCAGATATGCTCCTGCAGCTTGAGCTGGGCACCAACCGGTACCGAGGAGTGGTCACCAGCTGGAACAAACAACTTGTGTCACCAAGTACCTGTGGTTTGCCAAATCATGCAGGCACCACATGGAAGAGTATTGATAGGAATGACTAGTGCGTTCCAGTTCTTATCATATGGATACTAAATGCGTAATCAATATCAATGCAACATTTTGTGCAGAAAGTTAATGGTAATTATGCCTTCGTCAATGGAAATATGAAGGCCATTTTGATACATGCGTGATGCGGTTGACCGGTTTTGAAATTACACAGCAAGTGACTGGTGTAGAAACATCGGAATAAGGGACTGGCAGAGAGACAACAGGACAATTGACTGGCATAGAAACAACAGGACAAGTAACTGGTAGATATGTGAAGTTCTCATAAAATCTTATCAACAAAACACCGGAAAATAAGTAGCACTACAGGTCACCCCACTTCAAGGGGAGAGGTCATCATCATCAAACGTCACCAGAAAGTACAGTTCAGCCTCGATATGAGGGCCAGGTCATCCTCAAGAGTCACCAGAGGCAGTACAGGTCAGAGGGCCAGGTCATCGCCAGGCGTCATCCTACATCAAATCTTTGTCCTGAATCATACGAACGTCCTAAACTATAAGGCTGGATCATGTCCCAACCTCCTGGACGTTGTTGCGTAAGGTCCTGTGGCAGCTGTAGCATCCCAGATAAAATGTTCTGAATAACTTAACTGGAGACAGTGCCTCGGGAGCCTTTGAGGAGTGGAGGGAGGAGAAGGGAGGATGGCATGAGGAACAGGAGCGACGGACCAAGAGGAAGGGAAGTGGAAGCAGAGAAGGAGCAGTTTGGCGGACTAGCAAGCTTGTGTGTTAAGCTCTACCAGCAGTGACATTTAAGGCATGAAAAACCGTTTGGTGAAAATTGTGACCAGAGACAGTGACATGCAGATCAGAACAGACCTTATGGTGGTCACTGAGACCAGATACTTCTTGTGATCACAGCTGACCAAAGGCAATTACAAGCGGGTGAGCTAAGATGACGAAAGGAAAATCAACAGAAACACAACACAACGAAAACAGGTTCAGAGACGGAGTATTTCTTGTATCTGGGCTAAAGAAGAACACCGAAGTAGATGGTTTCGATAACACAGGAAAACTTCCATTGTGGTTTAACTTTGGACATAACTCTGACAGCCCAGAGAAACTTCAAATCCTCCTGTTTAGGTGAGTTCCAGGACGTAAACCCCAGCAGCTCAGGTGAGCTACTGGATCTAAAGCATATTGGAAAGTATCGCAGGCAATTAGAGTGAAAAGATCAACGTAAATAAATTTCAATCTCCTTTTGATTTACGTTCGAAATGAACCATGAGGGAAATTAATTATTTTTTCCTGCTTTCTCCGGCTACATCAAAAGAAACAAGAAATTACTGAGAATGTTAATGTTTGATTAGCAAAACTGGATTGACAGAGAGTATTTGAACACATAATAAAATCTAGCTTTTTCCTCGTCCATCTGGACCGGGCTGTGCTTCTGACGATATCTTCCATCTGTGTGTTTGACGAGCCTTCAGAAAACCCGTGAATTGTCGGAGCTGCTGCTCTGCTGCAGTTCGTCGATGGCGCTGCAAGTGAAATATCCTACACAGAGCTCATGATTTTTTTTCATCAACATCTTTTTACGGAGAGCTGTGTGGGACACAAGCCTTGGGTCAGGGGTTTACGAGCAGCGGCTCCGCCGTAACTTACTGAGATAAATCTGTTTCAGTTGCTCCGCTTTTTCTCGGGAGTTTCGCTACAGTGGTTTTGTTTCGTGATATTAATGCTGAAACACAACAAGCTGCCACCACTGTTGACAGTAATCACCTTAAGAGTTTACAGGATAAGACAAGTTTAACTTACAGGGAACATGGGTTGTTCGTTAAGTATTCTAGAGCGCGTGTGTGTGTGAATGTGTGTGTGTGTTTCGTTACACGAAGAGGGGTCTTTTATAATGCAACGAGCGTGAATGGCAAGTATATATGAACACAGCAGCAGCAGAGAACCTGCCTACTTCCGAGTACCAGCGACGAGACTTCTCCATGATGAGAGAGAGAGAGAGAGAGAGAGAGAGAGAGAGAGAGAGAGAAGTGCTTCCACATCAGAGTAAAGGCTGATAAGGCATGTCAGCGAGCTGTTCTTACCTGTTCCCTGAGCAGGTGGGGCAAGATACAGTACAGATACGAGACCATTCTGTGGTTATCGGTTCCTGACAGCTGTGGGGCCTAGACCCACTGTAGAAGATTCCTCTTTAAGAAAATCAGATGACCTCCCACTGCTGCTCTACCTCCCACTGTGACTCCCACTGACGCTGAACTGTGGCACGTCGATGTATCTAAAATAAGCCATAATGGTAATACAATTGTAACGAAACTTTATCATGGAAGTTTGCGTTTGAAAGCAATGTCAACTTTATGATCGGATCCCGAGGCGTGTGGGAGTCTGCAAGTTTCGCAGGTTTCGTGGACGGAAGAGGCGCCTCCCGTCTGCTCCCCAGGGATGGAAGGAAACTTCTTCCTCGCCTGCACTCACACGTGACACGCTTTCAACAAGCAGCTGGAATTTGTTACGTATATATATATATATATATATATATATATATGATTGTGAAGAATAACAAAGATGCTTCAGTTGTAAAGATATTACGTGATTATGACTCTACGGAAATCATATTAAGAAACTGGCTTTTTCCCAGTATAGCAGGGATGAATCAGACTAAAATAAGATCCCAGAGAGGAGAACAGTCAGCCTCCAGCCTCGTCCCAGGAAGATGAGACCTCCGTAAACTGTGGTAAAGCTAAGCCAGCGTCAAGCAAGAAAATACTGGAGTTAGGTAGAGATCCCGGGGCCCCACCTTGCCAAGGTCTGGCGGGAAATCCCTCTTGATATATTAACCCATTTACAAAAGACTTAGTTGTCCGCCGTTTCGGCTACTGCAAGATGGAAAATATTTTCTACTTTTTCTACTCTTGTTACGGTAGCTTTATGGTTTCTTGTCATAAAGCAGAACGAGTCACTGTGTGTCTGAAGTGTCGCTTAGAAATTTGTCAGTTCAGAGGTTCAGCAAAACGGGATTCTTCCTGTTTGAGGTTACATCGCGAGTGAGAAGTCACCTTTGGTGAGGCTGTATCATCGTCAGTTGGGGAGAGCACAGTTTCGCCAGACAACCACTCCATACAAAGGAGTCCAGTCTGTCCCCTGCTACTGAGAGCAGCGCAACCATGGAGCTACCTTTCTGTATCTAGTCTCAACCAGTCACTAGCGACCCCTAATCTCAGCTGTCACCTGACGAGCAAGTATAAACATAGCAGCCACTGAGGCACTGCCTCCGCCTCTATGTGCACACGCTTATCTCCTCTACACTGACGGGGGGGAAAAAATACGAAACTTTCTTTCCAGCTATTTCCATACACCGGTCAGTACACAGGACAAACATTGCGCCGCGGGTCTCCCCATAGAGTGAAAAATGGGTCAGGGTCACTCGGTAAAGCTATTGTCCAGTGATACGTGAAGGAGAAAGCTGTACTATAGCCGCCTGTTAGCTGAGCCTCTCCGGACGTAAACTGTATACAGTGTTTCTGTCAATCGTTTCGTGCTTTTTCCATTCTTTTAGTATTTGAGGATTTGGTAAGTAATAGAATTCTCTGAAGATGAGTGTACTTTTGGCATTCTGCACTACATTGAGCTAGCTTGAAGATATCTACTCTTATAAACCACTTTTCTGGTAAATTACCTGTAAATATTGGGGTTCATTAAGTTGAACTTTCTATTCTCTGAATCTCTTATTTTCTTTTCTTTTTTCCTTCCTTTATTCCTGTCCGCTCCTCTGTCCAAGACTTCAACCACGCGTTATCTATCATTGCTCCTTTCATGCTATTTTCAGCGTCGGTCCGTCTGTTCATTTATGTTTCCTACAAGTCTTACGGTAACTGCATCCTATCGCAGGTATCTTTGTACATTTCAGCTTCGGAATCATAATTCAAAGTGAGAAACATAGGGACAGACAGACAAAGAGACACAGTTTTACTAGCAGCAATTGCCTCTCGACAGACTATTGGCTTAAATCTTTTGTGCTTTTTTTTTTCCCCCTCTAAACTTAAACTCCAAAGTTGTCGCCGAGTTAACATATCAGATTGACTTTAAACGTCTGCCCCATGTCCCTTGTTCTTTACCTCGTTCATTTACTTCGTTTTCCGTACGCGAGATGAAACACAAGAAATTTGATCGTTTTCTATGATTCATGCCAAGAAATACGCTTAACATGACGAAGATATAATATCAAATTAAGAAAAACAAGAGCAACATCTACGAAGAAACACTTAGAAAGACATGATTTTGGCAACGGGCAAGAAAAAAGGTCACTGTTCGTCTGTGGCAATATTGGACGAGAGAAAAGTATATCAAGTTATCTCCTAATAGACAGACTGAACCGCTCTTCTCGCCATTGGTAGAATTAAATGTGAAGACAATCTAGCTTGAATGTCTACAAACTGGCAACGGAATAAAAGTCGTGAAAAAAAGTATTTGGAATGTCATGTTCCTGGCCAGCAAGCCACGTGCGGTCACTGTACAGTCGTAGATGCCAATGGTCATTGCACAGCGCTGTCTCTCTGCCAAGATCACTGTTGTGGCCAGCATGCTAGGGAGGGTCATTGGTCACTGCACCACGTCTCCTCGCCGCCAAGATCATTTGAGTCTAACCCATAGACGTTTCTCGTCCAGCTTTTCCTACTTAATGTTTTCTTTAATCTAAAGCACGTCATTCCTCGCCTCTGTTCTCTTACTGAAATATAACTGCCATAGCTCTAATCTAGAACTCCTAGGTCGTGTTACAAATCGTAAGACTTATGAAAATAGTAAAAGATTTATCTTAAATCTGACAACATACATAAGTACGAAACAACCATAATTCATCTTTGATCACACAACAAGCTTAAGCTCCGACATAATACTCTAATCCATCCTTGATCAGTCAACATATACTAGGCTAAAAACATTAAAAAAATCTATCTTTGAACACACAGCATACACAAGGCACGAAACATAAACATTATTCATCTTTGATCAGGCAGCATGAATATGACACGAAACATTAGCATCATCAATCTTTGATGAGACTGCATACAACAGTCATGTAATCAGTGGTATAATTCATCTTTGATCAGACTACATACATAAAACACCGGACATTTTCCAGACCTCCTGCTGTCCCTTGCCTGCGGTGTGGCAGCTGGCGTGTGGGTCCACACCCTAAAGGCAAGAACAGGGAGGAGGTGTTCCTTCCTCTCTCCTCTCCCCCACGTTCGTGTAAGGCTCTCCCACATGCTAACAGGGTCCTCTTCTCCACGCTCACACAGTCCTCCGCTCCATGTTGATATAATGCCTGTGTGCCATGCTCTCTATCTCTCTCATCTGCTTCTCTTGACCCTCGCCAAGTGTCCTTGTGGCCAGAGTGTTGCCTCAACTGAGGACATCACCTGGTCGGACCCTGGCCGCTGCTGCTGTTGCTGGCTGAGATACGCGTCCCCCTGATGGCCATGTCCTCACACAGTCTGCTCCAGATATTTCGTTGCCTCTCAGTTCCAGAATATGCGTTCGTCCGAACAAAACTTTTCCAGCGCCAACGTTTTATTCCCTTCCTAGATTTATTCTCGCACGAGAGAAAATGTCAAGTATTGTATTCAGGACTGATGTTGTAAAGCTGTTGGATAATTCTTGGTCAGGTCAGAGAAATCCTTTGGAAAGGCGATGCTGATCTTTTAACCTCCTGACGCTGGCCGTAAAATTACTGGAACTTGATAGTACTTCGCAGAAGAGGTGGTTCCAGTCTCCATTCTTTTCAGCTGTTAATAGACGATAGGAATAACTAAATGCGAAAGGTTAACAGTTTGCAGTAGCTTCCTCCCGTTACAGTATAAACTATGTCGTATTCATTTATTTTTCTGTTTACTACATTAATGCTTCACTTGAAGATTTCATCAATTCTTATCGGTTTAATGCCAGTGATGGCGAGTTACCACTGCTTATGCCCAGTGCTGGCTGTTGAGACGAGCCAATTTCCTGCACCTCAAGATGGCCTGTGCAGCTCCTACTGCAACGTTGTTAGTGACGGTTGGAAACGTCTACAAGATAAGTTTATAGATAAAGAGGTTAAAAAGAAAGGATTATTTTGACCTTGGTAATCAATAATATTACAGTGAGTAAAACTATACGTCTCATGAATGTTACATGTGATCTATTTCAAGCGGGAAATCTTTAAAAGATCTACAAACGACATTTGCACAAAGGAATATTCAAGAGGGTTCGGGAAAAGGAATGATGAAAAGGATGAACAAAACTCTGTTTTGCAATTCTTTTTGACCAGCTGCATCATCGAACACCCAGCATTACGAGGCTCATGACATTCGCAATACAGGAGAGAAATGCTTAGTACGGTTCCCAGGGATCAACCGCACCTCCGTTTTTATCATGAGATCACGCAAATTTAAAGGGATGTGCTGACCCACTTCACCGATGCTGGAGACATAATGAATATTTCCTAAACATTTTCTTTGATGTTCACAACCGATGAAAGAGAGAAAGCAAGATATACTGGAGGCATGCAGGCTTCACTATCCTCACAGTGGCATCGAGTGTGCCCCAGACACTTACTAAGCATTGTCTGTCTTGAGATGACTTGACCCACAATCTCAGAAATTACTCTTATTTTACTATGTGTTGTAAAACATATGTGAAAGAGCCTCTTAAAGCTTCCCAGACTTATGGTGCCATGGCCTACGTAGTAATTGCATCGAGACAACCTGAACTACATATTTGAAAACGTGTATTTTCATCTGCCATCACTGCAGACTGGAGCTCTTTAGTTACTCTCGAAGTCCGTAAGATTTTACCTGGGCAGTCATTCACTGTCACTTGATGATAGATGAACATATAATATAGATGAATTGAAGAGAAAGATTGTAACAATAAGAGGAAAAAGTATATTCAGAAAATTAGAGAAGATCTGAATAAAAACCGAACTAAGAATTACTCATATACTCGAGGAAGTAGCAGACAGCCTCCCAGCTAAGTCATGTGTGCAGAAAGAGCTACAGTTGAGCACAGTAGACACGTACAACCGACCATCTAGCCATCACCAGTGGACACGGAGAGCCTTGTTGCTTTGGAACCAGGACCTCATAAAATGTACAGAGGACATGACCCGGCAGCTGGAGGTGAGGACGTCAATCGGCAGCTGGAGGTGAGGACGTCAGCCACCAGTTGGAGGTGAGGTCACTGTTAACTTTCCCTACCTCATCAACATGACCTCCGGCCTGGGCCAACCTCCCACTAGAGATGACCTCCATGTAGACGTTCTTCTGTCTCCTCCTCTTCTTTGTCTCCTTACGTACGTATTTCCTTGATTTACGAAAGAAACAAAACCCTCCTCTCCAGGTCTGCCATACTCTCTTTTAGGAAGATAAACAGTACGGAATACAGTCCAAAGCGGCAGTTGGGAACCCCGCCTTTGAGAAGCATCAAGCCGGCCAACATTCGCTGCCCCAGAAATATCCGGGTGGAATCAAATCAAGAAGTCATGCTTCTCAGTGCCAATGAAGATGAATTTCTCTTGATGTATGAAAGAAAGATAAAACTAACATCATCTGCCAAATATTAGGAGAGAATTTTATTGACGTGAATGCCAAGGAGTTAAGTGATATCCATTTTTGGTCGGCTATCATCTTTGTGACTTGTGGATCTATTGACTCGAAGGAAAAGTGCAAGTTATGCAGCACCTGAGAATATAGAGGAAACAGCATACTCCCGGTATGCCGCAGACCCTCATGTCGTACCTAGAGCATTTCATTACTTCCCTCGTCATCATCACGTCCAGAAAAGCTTCCCTGGCTCATCTGGTCAGCCTCTGGTACAATTAGAATACAATTTCCTCGTCACATCAACGTTTCCACGATTTATGCAATAATCAAATGAGCCGAGAGCTGCTCATGAGCTATTTACTGAACATGTACAATCTCATGCGTCTTTCGCCTCAGACTATAATTGTCTCATTGTTTATGGATATCTTTTAGCGCGCTTGTATATAATGTAAAATCCTCTTAAAAATGTACCAGTAAATCCCTTCGTGACCATGACAAGAATTTTTGTGGGTACTTGTAGATAGGCAAACACTCTTTCCTATTCTCTTTTCGTCCGTCAGTTTGTTTCTCCTTGTCTCTCTCTCTCTCTCTCTCTCTGGGCAGCAGGAACAAGAAACGACGAAAGTTGTTACGGCAGAAATGCCTCGGGATCTGCAGCCAGCCTCTCAGTAAACATGACTTTGACGCCATCTGGTGAGCTGTGACGGCATGAGCGAGCATTCCATACGTATCGGATTCCCCTCCTTTATGTATTCATTGAACCACGGGGTTAAAAACCCGCCCTTCTCGAAATCGGTGTCCCATTCTGCATTCTCCGTTTCAGCCTCTATTGCGTTTCACGTATCTAGCCGCTCTCCTGCGTGTCGTCAATGCAAGTTGGATATGTCGTTTCGCAACAAAGATTTTACTTGGGTTATAAAAGATATGGCAGGTTCCAGACTGTGTCGCTACATGAACTCTCCCGCGTACTGGGCAGGTAATGATTATTGTTTAGATTATAAGTGATTGAGGCTGAGGTTAGAGATTGAGAGAGATCAAGAGCGGAGTAGAGGGAGAGAGAGAGAGAGAGAGACAGAAAGAAGTAGAGAGAGAGAGAGAGAGAGAGAGAGGGATAAGAAAGTAGTTAATGATGAAGTGGTTGGAAGCAGCACAAATGTTGAAAGCTTCCATACTTAATTCAAGTAATGTTGGAGGTACTCTCTACACACGCTGGCGTTGTTTTGTATTAAATACAAAAGAGAGGTCAATGAGGCTCGAGGTGTCCGCGTGGATATTCATACACCTGAGAGACAGTTTAAAGTGCGAGATGTCAGACACCCGACGGATTCGAGAGACACACAAAGGGACCAAAAGCACTATCGTTTCAACCTTCTGTGTTCCATGTTTGTATCATCACGTGTTATCTTTTTTCAGATATCATCGTGATCAAATGTTGATATTATGAGAGCTGTTTTGATAGGGTTTATCTTTGATTTGAGATTTCCATAAGCATCTGGGCAGTTAGGTGAAGCCTTAATGAAGGTCTTTTCACACTGCTGAGGCAAAGTAGCATGGCTGGTTCGTATTTCAATATATTTTCATATGCTAAACGATCTTGTATTGGAAAATCATCATTTTGATAAATGTATTTTATCGTTTCTAGATTCCATTCTCCAATTTGATGGACACTGATCTCACGTTTCTTTACATTTTCTCTATGTATGGGAGAATAAAGCGTCTACCAACATGAGAAACTGATTCCAGCCAGAGAGGCTGGAATGGACGGGGTAATCGCTGATTCGCAGTAAGACTGGATATGGAACTGCTGTCGGTTATCATGTTCTTAGATTCTCTCCAAGCCATTGTTAGTTGCCTGCAGTTGATCTGAGAGTTTGCATTCAGTAGTGCTTTGAGTTGACGGCAATAAGTGCAGACAATGTTTTCATTACCCACTGCAAAGGCAAGTGCAACGCGACGTTTACATCAGTTCTATCAGCTGACTTAAGTAGATTCACATTAAGCTAAATACATCAATTGATCAGTTGTTCTTTGATAGTGTCTATAACAGTTTGGATACCGCCAGTGTCCGAGTTGAAGGTTGTAACGTTATCTTTCATGTTTCTGTTAATACGGGCGAGGAAGCCTCGCTCTATCCGTTCTTAATCTATTGATGAGACGAAAATTATATTGTTAATATTGTTGTTGTTCTTTATCTTGTTCTTGTTCTTGTTATATTTCCAGTGATAGAGAGAATGTTATTATAATTGATTTTGTTATTGTTTAGCGTGATTGTGGTAATTTTGCTACTGTTGTTTGTTGGTAATGCTACTGATGACGGTGTTGTTGTTGCTGTAGTTGTTAGTGATGTTGTTATTGCAAGTGGTGGTAGTTGTATTTTTGTTGCTGTTGTTCTTGTGTTGATTAGTGGAAGTGATGTTGTTGCTGTTGTGTTGTTCTTCGTGATGTTCGTTATAGTGTAGTTGTTGCTGATGGTTGTGGTGGTTGTGGTGATAGAAGTGCTACTCATCGCTTCCGTGTACCTCCCTTGCGATTGTGGCTGTTGATCATGAATATGTTGTTGTTGTTGTTGTTGTCGTCGTCGTGTTCATTGCGCTACTGTCAGTATTCATAAAGTTATTGTTATTGCTGCAACGAGTGAATTGCAGTTGTTGCTGTTTACCTTACTGATCATGTTGCTCTGGAGTTTTCCTCCTCTTTTGTCCGTGTTCACTCCTTTAATCTGCTCTTCTCATCGCTAAAGTATTCTCTTACGCGACATGAACTCGAAACACACTCCCTCGTCCATGGTACATCAATTTTCAATCAGTGAAAAGCCTCCGAACATGACAGTGTTGTTCAACATCGCTGGGGAACATATCCTATGTCAATCACCACGGCTGCTGCCCTGGGCAGCAGCCGTTCTGGGAACAAATCCTGTGTCAGCACCACGGCTGCTGGCCTGCGCACCAGTTCTGGGGAACAGAACCCGAGTCAGTCACCACGGCTGCTGGCCTGTGCAACGTCGCTGGGGAACAGATCCTGTGTCAGTCACCACGGCTGCTGGCCTGGGCAGCACCTGTTCTGGGGAACAGATCCTGCGTCAGCTACCACGGCCGCTGGCCTCGCTGGCCGAGTCGCTGTGGCGTGGGAAAGGCGGCGATGAAATAACACCAAAACAAACAGAAGGGGAAGCCTCTGGTGGACACATCCCCGCCGCCGTTACTTAGTGTTACTTTAGTTCTACCTGGCGAGACCGACATGCGTGCGTTGCGTTACTTATGGTGCCATAAACATTGGCTCTCGTTGTTCCGTGGTGTGTGATGACGCCCGCAGCTCGATCATGGACAAGAGTTCACATCAAGGTCGGGCCGTACTGGAAATATGGAGAGGATTATGAAGGGGAAAAAATCGAAAACAAGGGAAAGTATTTATGAATTTTGGAGGAAGTGAAAACCCTGTCTTTGAAAATGTGCCAGGTCATAGTTATTGGAAAACATGAGAGGGTAGAGAGTTCCAAAGCCTCAAGGTGTAGGGAAAGAAGCAGTTATCAAAACGGCCATGTAGTTTTTCTTTTTTTTTTCATGTTAGTTGAGACGGTACGGTCAACTAGATGCCCCAGTCAAGTCCATCTTATCTGCACTATATAAATATATACATACCCTAGCCTAATCCATGTATCCAGTTTATAGACCAGCACCTCTAGGGGAGGATGAATACGCACTGGCTGCCGCGACCAGGATTCGAACCTATACGGGCTCAACCCCGTAAAGGCCGGCCTGTTCATGGGCAATGGAGAGTATGCCGATGAACCCGTGTAAGAAGACTGTGATATGAACAATGGTTTGGATCATGTCCAACAGAGATCAGACGTAACATAGAACTTGGGTTGCCACGAAAACATTTTTGGTATAGATCTGTTTAACCTTGTTGTAGTGGACTGTGTCCGCCGCGCCATATAACCTGGCAGGCGTAATATGGTAGTCTAACTCTGGTAGGAAAATGGGCTACGTCACAGCAAATCTGATATTTTACTGTTTCTAACGTGCCGTTCTTCCAACCTGTGTTGACACCGAAGAAGAGAGCACCTTGGGATACAGACAGCACGCAGACGTTGCAGTTGTCCCACTTCACTGGACAACTACCTCAAGTCTGGTTGGCGAATTAATAGGATAAAATGTTGCCGACGCAAACAGCATTTTATCCCGTCAGTTCGCCAGCCGGACTTGAGGTAGTGTAATGAATATGGGCAACTGTTATCCTGGACCTGGAGTTTGATCTTATATTTGAGAAGCCTGAAGCCCATCACAACCTGTCAGTCTGTCTCGATGGAAGGGTCAGGTTGTGGACGGAGTGTTTCGTCACGAAGGCCGCTCTGATGGAGGGGCTCAGCACAGAAGGCGTGGGTCAAGAGGGCTGCAGGACTGTGACGAGGTGACTGTCTGTAGTCTGGCGTCGGGGAGAGTGTGGAGGTGATGCTCGGGCGATAGAGTGACTTATGTGTCGGCTTTCACTTGTCTTTCTTTCATTTGCAAATGTGTTGCACGTACGTACGTTTTATTTTGATTCCTAATGTTTCTGCAGAATATGGTCATTAAAGTAGGAGATGAGGGTGTTGCCAAGAGACAGAAACCTTATAGATGGTAGTGAAGATCAGGTGTCAGTTCTTGATGTTTATAATTGCCGCTTGAAAATGAATACATTGAGGTTGAGGGGAAGACATCATTGACAGAGTTGATGGACAGGAAAACAGGAACGTTTCCGTACCATTCCTATCACGTCAGACATAAAGTTATTATTCGTCTTGATATCGCTAATAATTGACAGACGTTTCCCGTGCTCCTCTGGTGACGTTCTTATACAGAGGAAATAAGCTTATATTGTTCACATCTCAAACACCCTCTGGCATCCTTGCATCTTCGCTCTGTGTACACAGAGGTCGGTCCCGGTGGCTGCCCGCCTCCTCTCTAGCGTTCCTCTCGTTAAAACTTCAAAAGCCTCCCTAAACCCAGTTTTCCTCCCGAGATCCTGCCCGAGGCACACGCCCTGACCTTCCCTCCGGCATCCTACCTAAGGCACACATCCTTACCTTGCCTTCCGCGGAGTCCACACGTTACATCAGTTCCCTCATCACATTGCTATTCATAGTCAGTCAAGGTCTATCTCTCCTTCTAATTCCTCTGCCGTAAAGTTCCGCGGGTCACTCTTCCTACAATACTCTTACAATTTTTTCTTTTCAAGTCGACTCTTAACCACGTGCCATTCCTGTCGTCCCACGTTAGTACCCGAATCATGTTTTAGTAAGTTGTAAATTTCTTTAGGCAATGTTGTGTAACGTTGATCAAACCGATAGAGAAAAAATATTGCTTCAGAAAACCTCTTGGAAGTTGTGTGTTTCTCAACGAACACGTGACAAGGCATGATTGCTTCCACAACTCACTCAGGGATTTCTTGTGCCACAGAATGTGTCTCAAATGGAAGAGGTTCCTGAAATACAGAGAACTATGAACTGGGACGTTTGTCTGGAAGCCTTCCCTTAATATACACTTTTCAAAATATGAACGCGAGGGAGGCGTCAACACATATGTTTAAGTACGTAAGTTGTTCGATGTGATAACTGTTGAATCCTGATTGGTCACTCTACCAAAAGTCCCTAGTTTTAAGTTAAACATATATGCATATCTTCAAATGATATGTTGATTTTCTTGGACTAAGTTTTTAGTGTTTGTTTGGCATGATTGTAATATGTCTCAGGTGATTGAAGTATGTCTCAGATGTTTCGATTGCGTGTAATCATTTGATTTTTCTTTTATTCAATAATCTAGTCATCTCGAAAGCCATGATTTTTATGACATGCGTTTCGTGAGATGACTTTACGGAATCTAAACTGAAATATTTTTTATCATGGATGTCCAGTACTTTGAAATCACTCACCTCAGCCCTGCCATCATGGTTGGAGCTCTCTGAGTCCATCAGGCCTCCTACCTCTTCGATTCCCATAAATATCATGAAATCCATTACATAAACTTATAGAAAACGAGGTCACGGTTGTCCACAATGGTGACACGACGCACCCGTAGAATCGCGACCATAGAAAGCAAGTCAAGTGATGGTGATTTCCTGCGTTGTGTGAGAGACTGATAGTGACGAGCAACTCCGCTGGCGTCTCTCCTGCACCACACGACCCAGCGATCGGGTCTTTGGCAGGACCTCCCCGCCACACCGGCCTGGAAGCCTGGGGATTCCAGTCCAAGGAAACCTGACGGAGGGTTGAATGAAGGCTGTGCTTCTGCCAATATGCAGCGCATATTCACATGTCAGGGCCTTTCAGGGAACGGCCCTGGTCAGTATCGGGGATATGCCAGAAGTTTCTAGCATGACTCTGGTCGATGCATTTTCTTAATTTCAGTTCTGTATATGAAATGTACATAGTCATGCACACATGAATTTACAAGTCATAAAAACTACAGGACGGCTGTTCGATAAAAGCTAGTGCTGCCAGATAATGTAGGTTGAATTGATCTGGAACGGGCCTGTGATCTCTCCTATGTTTTTCATCTGTTCCTTCAACTGTTAATGACTAGGATATGAACATAAATCATTTCATAATCATCTCTCAGATTAAAGTTAAGGAGTTTCACTGCTCTTTGTATAAACAAGGGAAACCGCGTAGGAATGCAGGAAATATTCCCACAACCAACTCACATTTTCCAGCAAAACTTTTACTGGAAAGCGCTAAAATCATTTGCCTAATGTTTACTGCACCCTTTACAAATTCAGTTAACAATCAACAAAGCACATAACGAAAATGTTTAGGGTAAATAAACGAAATGTAGAGCGGTTATTAATATATACATACATTTCATCAAATGTATTCTAGAAATTTGTGTCTGACCTCAGCCAAGCATTTTACATTTGGATCATGACGATCATGACCTTTGACCCGACACATCCAACACGCACGCTTCAACAATGATGCCCAGATTTCCTTTGGCCTGACCCAGGAGCCGTGCGGGACAGATGATAATGTATTGTTCTGAAATGTTGACTTATCTCGCTGATATGTCTAACACCCGCTGGTGTAGGCATGACTCCACACACACACACACACACATACAAAAGCTCTTTTCTTTCTTCTTTGATATACATTTCTTTGGTTTTCATACAAGAGACCACTGGATTCCATCCTTTGTTCTGGGAGTTTATATACCAATTTGAAAATCATTCTTTTAACATTTTCCATGACCAGTCAGTTTCAAAAATATGAATTGTAACTGCATTCAGATGTTTCCTGGTATATAGTGGAGCATGAGAGAGAGAGAGAGAGAGAGAGAGAGAGAGAGAGAGAGAGAGAGAGAGAAACCACTGCTTCTCTCGTCTCGGACATTAACCATCCTAAGCACCAACAAAGTTCTCTTGCTGACGTTCTAAAAATTCCCCATAAAGTCGGCAAACTGTGCCCCGAGTTCCCCCGCCGCCAGTCCGTGAATCAGACCTAATGCACACTTAATGCTCTTAAGTTTCAGAAGTTGAGTGGCGTATTTTGAACATGCTCTGATACCTGAGGATTTCACAAGGAGTGCGAGTCCAGAGGGAATTTATTTTTCCCGGACGTTAGGTCCGAATTATAGGAATACAAAAGAGCCACTGATCTGGAAATGTCAGTTGAAATAAAAGATTGAAACTGAAATACATTTACAAATATATTCCAGAGAACGGACATTACCGAGTGAAGCATTGATTAGTATAATTACAAAGCCGTAAATCATTTATGCTTTTGTTTTGTTGGTAACAAGTCGTATGTTACACTGACAACTCGCAGAAATTTCTACAGAACATCCTTGTCATGATTGTCTTTCTGTTGACTGCATGGCTGTAGAATGCAAGAACGCAATGATGTTACAGCTCTGTGATATGGTGTCAGAGCATTGTAATACGATATTGCAGCATTATAGCACGGTGCTGCAGCATTATTACAGTGTTTAAGCATAATAGAATGGTGATATAGGATTACGATATGGTATCTCAGCATTATAGAATACTGCTGCAGAATGATCATATCATTTTGCAGCATTATAACCTAGTGGTGCAGCATCATGATGCTGTGAAGAAACTCTATAGCGCTAAAGCTTCGTGTAACAATCCTGATAGATTCTTGCCGTGACGCGTGTCGTAATCCTTGCGTCACCTTCGGATTAGTTCTGTATAGTGTTTTACATCGATCAATTCCATGTGTGATCCGTCGTATGGCGTGTTCCTCCTCCTCGCTGTCCGCATCGCTGGTGGACATACAGTTGCCGTGCCCCAGGTTATGGCTGAAAGCGTCCAGTCCGTGACTGGAGCCTTCAACATAAAAAAAAAAAAAAGGTAACATATGAGATGAAGCGCATAGATGTGTTCAGTTTTTGAAAGGCTGAATGATGCGACCTACATGAGTTAGAGCAAGGGGAAGTTAGATTTGCATAATACACTGATTACTGGCACAGATTCATTTAATTTATCCATGGCATCGATCGTACATCAGGGTGGAGCATTTCTTTATGATCTCATCACAGAAAACTTTAGCTCATGACAAGTGTCATTCATGTAAACGTCCGGCCTTCTGATTGCACAATGATTACCGCTCCTTTTTAAGCACACACACACACACACACACATACACACACACACACACACACACACACACACACACACACACACACACACACACA
>JAYMFT010424588.1:0-15073 GCA_038088735.1 Panulirus argus
TATATATATATATATATATATATATATATATATATATATATATATATGCAGTGTAGGAGGGAGATGTTAGCGTTTGCACTGATGATTGTACGAAGATCCGGGTTCGCCCGCAAGGCAGCTCAGTACAGAGGCCACTCTCATTATCTCGTCTTCAGATTGGTCGTTGTCATTACTCTGTATTTGTTGCATACAAACCATCAGGTAACTGTTGCTGTTGAATACTCGTGTGTAAGCTAGATCCAACGACACAATTGGCGGGCTATGGACAGACTTGGATCTTGAGAAACATTTGCCAGGTTTTGTTGCATTAGAGATACTTGGCTTAGGGCTAGCTCTTCCTGATCCACTTATATAAGATATACCTTCAAGAAATATGTCCTGAAAATCAAAGTTGATACGTTTGATTCTACTTTTATTTGCTACTCTCTTGTTCCTATCCTACTTCTGTTGTTGAGCTTGTTGATTAGAGTCGTAGGTAGATGAGTAAGAGGTTAGATAAATGATAGGGCAGAGGTTAATGAGTGAGAGGTTGGTGAGTGGTAGGTGTCGCAAAAGACATCTCTAATCAATAGTTGAGAATATGAAGTATCTATATTCTAACTTTAAATACTTTAACACATAACACTCACTGTAGGTAACGTACTGAAGAACTAACCAGTCCACAGTGACATGTCACTGCAAATCCACATGGATGTACAGTGTAACAATGAAATATCGAAATCATTAAGTGGAGGATGTAAACATCAAGATGCCCCGTCGATACGATTTTAACAATTTATTAGTTATCTTCAATAAGTAAATACTTGCATAAAATACGTGTCACGTGCTTACTTTCTCATTCCACAGAACCCTTATTCCATTTATATTTGTCTGAAAAATGTTCCCCCATATTTCTTCTTTGTTTCCTGAAATCTGAAATAACCAAACAGTGCTGGACAATAACTTCGTTCGTGTGTGTGTGTGTGTGTGTGTGTGTGTGTGTGTGTGTTTCCCCCGACACTTTTGACTGACAATATTTTTACCTCTCCCCCTCCAACCGAGCAGAAAAAAGGAGGGAAAAAAATTGTTGTTTCCGGTCATGAAGGGGAAGGGGGACAAAGGGGAAGTGGGGTAAAGGGGGTAAGGGGATAAAGGGGCATGGGAAAAGTATGACATCAAAAAGGAAGGGATAGATGTGACGGGGGAAATGACAGGTGTTACGTTATCAAGGACAACGACATGTGGTGCGTCATAAGGAGAGGGAACGACAGGTGGGACGTCATTAAGGGAGGGTGCGACAGATGGACCGTTGAGGAGGCAGGTGGGATATCATTTAGGGAAGGGACGACAGGTGGGCTACCTTGACAAGTCTCCACCATGTGGGATGTGATGGCAGAGATCAGCTGACACATGCTGAGTCTGCCACAATGGTACCATGGTGTATATGGAAAATGTTTCGCATATTTTGTCGTTCTGGGAACACTGAGGGAGGAGGGAATCCTGACGATGTGGAGGGGAGCGTCTGGTGGAAGGGAGAAGCACACACACCACTACCATATCAGCGAACACAAACAATTGGTACAAGAACAAGAATCTCCTAACAAATCACTGGGACTGCACTAACCAAATTACATTTAACAACAACATAGATAACGTCAGGGAAAGCATCATTAACAATTATACGAACAACAGTAGTTATAGTAAATAAGAATATATCGGCATCAAGAACAATAGTTCTAGTGTGTAGAAATGAACAATAATATCATAATTGACAATAAAGATGAATAAATCAACGACAATAACTGTTAGAGATAACTTTAAACCAGTTGATTTATAAATGAAATTTTGACAGCCTTATTGTCACGGCACAGGATTCGTGTTGACCCACCGTGTGCATGGGTCAGGGATGAAGTGAGCGAGGTCAGTCTTGGTACAAGGGTTGCCCCTAACATGTCCTGTTGACCCGGAAGGTCAGCATCACATGTGCAAAGGAATGGGTGTAAGGCAGAGCACCTGTAGCGTTACCAGCCTGGCTTTCCCCAGGAAAACCAGACTGTTAATGGCAGTACGCAGCTTATCCTGCATCCATTCCTAACAGATGTGATGTTGAATTCCTGGTTTCGAAGGAGGAACCAGTCTAAAGTAGAAGACCTCCACTGGTAGACTGGAGGGAGTGCGGTCAGTATGAATCAGGGTGCTCCATCCCTGGGCTACAGGGAGGTCAGTGTGAGCCAGGGGCTAACAAGGTGGGTTGGCTGGAGGCGATAATAACAACCGGGTGGAGGTCCTATCCGTCATGAGTTCATATTGTTAGTGAAATGTGGGTTTGTAGGTTTAAGACAGCGACATTCCAACCCACGTATCGGGTTTTCATATTTTAGTGAAATATGGTATGACAGAACCGTAGAGTTTAGCACTAGGTAGTGAAATGTGGGTATATATATGTATGTATATATATATATCGCGGCTACAGCTGAGAACAATACAGTTCTATGATGTTACATACATATTCAATGAAACTATAATATTCAAATGAAGTAGGATATCTGATATGTTCTGTAACCAGTATTAAAACCAGATTTGAAAAAAATTGGTTAACAACACTTGACTCCGTTGTCATTTCATATGAATATAGAATCTTTAAATGATAACGCTTGCTTTTGCCAGCAGGAGGTACAAGCAGTCCCTCTTCAGGCAGTGGGAACATTTTTAGGAGACAGTACGATATTCCTAATATGAATCTGTGTGAACAGTGCAAAACGTTAGTAGTGGGTCTGCAGGTTTACACTGAATAAATACTTACTCCTCAGCAGGCAGCTCGCCTCCAGCCGTCAGACTGAATTTTGACTAATATTCCAGGGCGAATTCTCATGCTAAAAAAATGAGGTGAAAAAGAACGCGGAGAACGCGCGCTCGGCAGAGTGAGCGCCGGGTCAATCAGGGAACCAATTTTGAGGGAAACAGTCCAATTTGTGTCCGGAATAGCTCAGCTGAAGCGCTAAATATGACCTGCAACGATGGGTTTATGTTGTCAGCTCTCGTGTTCGTTGCCGGGCGGCCTTGTGCTAGCTGGTGGGTGGGTCTTGTGCTTGCTGCCAGGTAGCCCTTGTGCTTGCTGCCGGGCGGCCTTTGTGTTTGCTACTAAGTGGACCTTGTGCTTGCCAGCAGTCTGGATTATCCTGCCTGCTCATCTTGCCATGGCAGATCATCCATCACCACAGCCACTGTCTTGACTCATCCTACAGTGTCAGAACTCCATCGTTTCCTATGAGAATCATACACACACATACACATCAGCATACCTGTTGGCCCCATATTCCGTTAGTTTTCTCGTTATCTCTTTGCGCCACCGCACTTGAGACCAGGACACGGTTTACGACACCCTTATTCTTGCGTGAGACAGAATTGTAGGTATGCTGCCGGCCCTGATGTATCCGATTTACAGGCGGAGTGTGGATATAGGGGTGTGTACTGTACTGTAGTTGCCCCATCCTGCCTGCTTATTGGTGCTCAAGTGCCCGTACAAGTCAGAAACAAGTCGCACACTTGTCTTCACCAGTGTAAAGTGGAAGGCCTCTACTGGTGGTCTGGATGGAGTGCGGTCAGTATGAGTCAGGGCCATCCATCCGTGGCCTAGAGGTAGGTCAGTGTGAGCCAACAAGGTGGGCTGGCTGGAGGCGTTAATAACACACGAGTGAAGGTCCTATCCGTAGACAGTTTATGATACTAGTGAAGTGTGGGTTTGTAGAGTTTTGCGAGCGATGTTGAAACGTGGATTGATTGCGAAGTCCGTAGAATTTTGCGAGATGATAGTGTAATGTGGATTGCGAAGAACGTAGAGTTTGAGAGGGATAATGAAATGTGGTTTGTGAAGTCCGTAGAGCTTTGCGATGGATAGTGAGACGTGGATTGCGAAGTCCCTAGAATTTTGCGTGTGATAGTGAAATGTGGATCGCGAAGTCCGTAGAGTTTGCGAGGGATAGTGAAATGTGGATATTGAAGTTCGTAGAATTCTGCTACGGATAGTGAAATGTGGATTGCAAAGTCCGTAGAGTTTTGCTAGGGATAGTAGAATGTGGATTGCAAAGTCCGTAGAGTTTTCCGAGGGATAGTGAAATGCGGATTGCGAAGTCCGTAGAGTTTGCGAGGGATAGTTAAATGTGGATATTGAAGTTCGGAGAATTCTGCTACGGATAGTGATGTGTGGATTGCGAAGTCCGTAGAGTTTTGCTATGGATAGTGAAATGTGGATTGCAAAGTCCGTAGAGTTTTGGTAAGGGATAGTGAAATGTGGATTGCAAAGTCCGTAGAGTTTTGCGAGGATAGTGAAATGTGGATTGCGAAGTCCATAGAGTTTTGCGAGGGATAGTGAAATGTGATTTGTGAACTCCGTACAGTTTTGCTAGGGATAGTGAAATGTGGATTGCAAAGTCCGTAGAGTTTTGAGAGGGATAGTGAAATGTGGATTGCGAAGTCCGTAGAGTTTTGCGAGGGATAGTGAAATATGGATTGCGAACTCCGTAGAGTATATGGGCATTCTGGTTCGTTGGTTCATGCACATTTCGCACTGTTTATGAAAAGTAGTTTGACAGATACATAGTGTGTCTGTGTTGGTGAAAGTCGGTTCGGCACAGCCTTGTAGTATATGATTTGGTTGGTCTGTGAATTGTTTTATGTTGTTGCTATACTTATTATATATACATCCTTGCTACTTTAATCTTTAAAGTATCAATCGTTCTTATCATCTTTGCGCCAGCTGCAGTGGATGAGATGAGAGAGAGAAAAATCTGTTATATCAGCAATTTAGAGGAACACCAGTATTGCTATACTTATGGTTAACTGTGTATGTTTATTGTGCAGGGAAAGGATGGACAGGAGTGGAAAGATATTCGACAAAGTTATAGTTTTTGTCCACACTTGTCGTGTAACCCCATACAGGCAGAGTCCAGTAAATCCTACACACACAAATATATATGGACTCTACCGTTATCTTTCCTCGTTGCCTCTCCTGATATCTTTCCACACCATCCCAGCACATCATATCTTCATTCTTTGCTGAGCTTTCTTTAGTTCAACTTCATTCTACCGATTTTCCTTTTTCTCTCGTTGTTTGCAGACCATAATGATCACTATTTCCTCTTCTTTTTACATTTCATTTTAGGAAGACAATGGTTCCCCAACCGGTGGCTCCAGGAGAGAATACATTTCGAGTCATATCTTTCATAAGAAATGAGTCACTTGTCCAGTCTTATTGCACAAAGGCCTTGAGTCTCTTTTGTTGTTAATACAAAGAATTAATCTTTTGTTCCATGATATTTGTCTGCTGTTCATTAGCTAAAATTAAGAGATGAAAAATTTGTAGAGTTATAAAGTGTTATAAATGAATGAATTCAAAGTGTTCTGTATTATTGCATCCAATTTAAACTAGAATCAGGTTTTGTGTTGTAGAACTGTGTTGGAAGCGATCTAAACGAACTATGGAACTCATAGATTAATCTGAGTTTGTACAAGGAAATTGTAACACCATTTTAATTAATTCATACAAGCACAATAGTTGTATGAGAGGGGTGCTCCCTTGATCGTCTGTACGGCCCATGACATTAGAGTGGGCCAGTACTCATGCCTCTACCACACTGTAGGACCCATGACAGTACAGTGGGCCAGTATACACGCATCTACCACACTGTAAGGCCATACACTAGGCCAGAACGCGCGCAGCCACCTCACTGTGAGGCCTGTGGCTGTACAGTGGACCACTGCACGCGCCTCACCATACTTTACGGCCCATGACAGTGCAGTCGACCAACACACAGGCCTCTACCATAAGGTAAGGTCAGTTGCAGTACAATGGACCAGTACACAGGCCTCTACCACACTGCAAGGCATAAGGCAGTACAGTGGGCCAGTGCAGAGGCCTCTAGCCCACTGTAATATACTGGGCAGCCTTAGCCAAATATTATCTTGGGTTTATTCTCGCCTTTCATCGTATCTGCCACCATGATGACCCCTAATGACCTGGCCCCAGTTTTTCCTTATGTAGTTGCGTGGTGAGGTAATGACCTCGCTTATGAGATATATGGGTATTTACCCTCATGCAATTTTTCTTTTTTTGTGGGATCTGATGTATGTCTATCTTTCTGTCTGTCTGTCTGTATGAGGTATATATCCTCACGCTGAGCTGTCCGTGGGAGGCACTAAAAGAAGCACCAGCTTTGCATGGATGTATGTCTGTATGTTTTAAGATGGAGTTAGTCATTCTTAATTGGTTATTGTACTTCATCAGATTTGTATTAAGTGTTTATATAACACTTGTGGTTAGATTCTCTTTCTCTCTCTTCTGTCCTCACACAGTCAAGTCTGACGGCAGAGGTCCCTGTATAGCAAGAACGTCCGTCTCTCATCCCGTCTTTCACCCTCTCGTGTAACAACAAATCACATGAGTCCAGACGGTAAATTTCCCTCCCCAAGTGACACGAGACACTGTACCTCGTCCAGACAACCTTATGGTATCGCTAGCTGCTTCCCATAGCCATGACTCCTTCGAGGGCGTACTACAGTCGTAAACCCAGCCCTTATCTACAGCCGGTGGTGAGCTATCGTCCCGTCTCTGGCCTTTGTTTGCCGTCCTTGGTCAGACAAGGGCCCCTCCCTGGCCCTTGTCTGGTTCCCCTGGTTAGCCAAGAACCCGTCTCCTGAGACGCCATTTGAGCTCCACGTAAGAAAGTTTCACGAGCCACAATGTGAGCTTCTTCGGCAGACTCGCTTCACTTCAACCTGTGCCATCTATATCACTGATGAAGCCGGCTGTACACCTGCAGGTTGGCGGGACCGGCTGTAGTACAGAGCAGGGTGGACACCTGTAAGATCATTATCATAAACTGTACGTTGATGTTGTACTCCACATGTAAACGTCATCAATCACCCGCCACCCCCACATGCCCGTGGTAATTGGCTCCGCGCGTTACTTCCCTAATCAACAAACTACCGACATGATGTCCGGCGCACCGTAGAGCCTGCAGGTAGTTAGTCATAAGTAATGACGACCCTCATTGCCCAACATTCATTACCAATGAGGTTAATTCCAGCTTGCTTGCTGGCTCAGTAGTGAAGACTATCATGTTAATTTGTCCAGTAATATAAAGGAGACTTAACACGTGATTTAATGTTAGTGTATCTAACTTCTCTTGAGGTAGGTAAAGGTTGGGGCACCAGGCTGGGTGAGGTGTGGCGGGCTTCCTCAACCGGGCTCAGCCATGGCGGGTGACCCCCCACAGAAACAACAGTAGGCAACCAACAGCAGCTGTGGGGTCGACCACACACACACACACACACACACACACACACTACCAGCCACCCCACAACTGCAGTAAGAGAGGAAAGTGGGTTTTTTGCCGGTGTTAACCCTGGGCAGCACCGGACCCTGTGCCCGTTTTGATACTGGCTAACACTGGGTCTGAGCTGGTGGTAACACTAGCTAACATTGGATTCTGTGACGTCATCAATACTAAGTAACACCGGGGTTTGTGACGGTGTTAACAATGGCTAACACCGGTTCTGGATATGTATTGGAGGCGATAGATTCTCTCGTCACTTGGGTTGAAGTCTGACACAATAACTAATGGCTGTCAATTATACTAATGTTAGAACATGTTAATGTCTTGTTATTCGGCAGGAATGAGAAAGATAACATTACAGGAGTAAAAGGATCTTTGCGATAATTTACTGGAAAACTTTAAGCCAAGGAGGCGAAGAAAGAAAAGGGGTAAAAGTAGAACAGGAACTCTGCGTGTACCATGGAAATGATGGCCCCATTACCGGCCAGGGAGCATGTGGGGTAATTACTGTGGGAATGGTGGGGTGTTGGGAGCCATGGTAGTGGTGTTAGTTACCATGGTTGTTCTCTTGTTTATGGTGGTGTTGGCCATGGTGAGAGGACAGCAGGGAGAGCTTGGACGGTAAGAGGCCAGGGAGGGAAAGCTGAGGTGGTGAGAGGTTAGTTAGAGGAGAGCTTTGTCGGTGAGGGCCAGGAAGAAGAGGCGGGGTGGTGAGGTGCAAGACCAGGGGGATAGCTGGGGGTGGTGAGAGCCCAGACAAAGGAGGTAGACGTGAGGGGGTGTTAGACCAGAGGGGGAGGACTAGTGTAGTGAGGGACCACGTGTGAGAGTTGGAGTTGTGTCAAGCCAGGAGGATGAGCTGGGGTGGTGAGAGGCCACGCCAGGGAGAGCTGTGATGATGCCAGTAAAAGCAGGATCAACGTCCCTCGATGGTCCCTGACTGTGAATGTGCCAGCGAGATCTGTTCCACCTCTGTGTCCCTCCTCCAGCAGCTGCCGCTCTGGGGTGACTTAGTAGGTGGCACTCATGGCCCGACATGCGGCACTCATGGCCCAACCAGTGGCATTCATGGCCCGAGAGCTGGCACTCATGGTCCCCTCGTGGGGTACCCAGCCCCCTTGAAAAGGTGGATCACGTACAGAGGCGAAAATCCTGAGTCTCATTTTAATGACCGGTTCCCATGAGGTTGTGAGGGTTATTATCACTAACGACCCGTTCCCCAGCTGGTCCTGTTGTCCCGCCAGGGAGGCCCCATCTGGCAGGTCCTAGCCGGTAGTTCCGCCTAAGGTACACTCATATTCTGCACAACCTAACCTACAGCGTTCGGCGCCTGTAATAAATTTGATGTAAATGAGCAAAACGAACAATGCAATATCTTAATACTTTAACCGGACTGTAGGTGCCTCGTGGACAAATTTTTGTGCTAAATATCTTTACAAATGTTTCCAGTTATATTGATATCATATGATAATATGATTATTATATGATAGTTAACTTAAATATGCTTATGTTGTATATGGAACAGAGGGAGGGTCTGGAAATACCTCTCTCCAGTATCACTTTCTAAAAGAAGCAGCCATATGCTGCTGACCGCTACTTGGCTCACTTGGGATATAGTGAACTCTGATGAATAAAAGGTTGGTCACATAAATTATTTAAACCCTGGCCACTGACGCGAGACTTTGTTTACATTATTTACTGACTGTGTTTTGTCAGAACCAAGTATTGCCACAGCTGGGTGTTGCTGGTGACGGCAGATGTGAGATCCAAGTGTTGCCACAGCTGGTGGACAGAGGGTGTTGTCGTGTGGAAGCTCAACATGTTGCATATATTTCAATCATCAAATTGCATCTTCTGTCTGATAATTAGATAATCAACATATTTTCTACTACCTTAATGAGGGAAATAACTCAAAAATAATCATAATTATGTAAACAGTAGATTATTTTGTACATTGAAACAATTCAACAGTATCATTGTTGACGGGATAACGTGATTTATCAACGCTTGGATTGGAGGGATTGTTGAACCGACTGACCGGTAAAGGAAGTCATTCTTAAAAAAGGGTGATTTCAGGGCAATATTTGGAATCTGCGGACCCAGCTCTCCCATACAACACACCGTCCATCTGGGTATTTCTGGCTCTATGATGTGTTACGGAGACCACTTGACTTGGATGGTCATGAAGAGGCAATCGGAGACCATTGTGGTGGTAGACAGACAGACTACACACAACAACAGTAATCACTGTGACGTACTGAAAGAAGTCATAACCCAGCAGCCGGATATCCTCCACTCCAGCTTTTTCCCTTGTCTCCACTCGTCCAATTCCATATCAATTATCTTCCCCTCTTCTTTGTCCTCCTGATTCATCCCATCTTCACGGCTTCTCCAGAGTCCCTCATCAAGGAGTCTTTATCACCTCTTATACCTTCGTTCGTGTAACAAGATCCACTCCCTGCGTCAGCAACATTTCCCAAACGCATTCTCGTCAGCCATTACTGCCTCCCTCAAGGCCCTCAGTCGAGGCAACGGTTTCCCTGCAGACCCTCTCCCTCCCTCCCTCCTCCCCAGCATCCCAGGTACTCCGGGAAAGCCCACATTAAGACTCCCACATACCACTGTCTCCCCCCACCAGCACTCAAGGCTGACCATAAGTACAATAAGGTTCATAAAAGCGACATTAAACCAGAGAAATGAACCAACACTGGGGAGAAATTGGGATATAAAGGTGGCGTGAGGACATGTCGGCCATCCTCCAGCAGTGGGAGTATTGGGGCGGACCCCCACCTGGACCGCTACTCCTCCGTCTCTCCTTCACACTTACCACCGATCTCCGTCTCCCACACGCCTCCCACTGCGCCACCCATGATCCACATTCCTTTCCGGATCATTAGGTAAAAGCCCATGTCTCGCAGCTGTCCATGTAATTTTCAAGCTCCCTCTGTGACAGCTGTCAGTAACGCAGCTTCCTGCTTCCTCCCAGTGACGCAGGTCTGTGCTTTGTGACGGAGTGACACGGTCGTATTTGTTTCCCGTTGACCTGGGCGTGGGTCTTCTCCAGTTGACACGGGTAGAGGTTTTCTCTCAGGATCATCTCCCAGCGACCAAGGTATGGGGTGTCCTCCAGTGGCCCGGGTAAGGGTCTTTTCTCATTGACCTGCGTACGGGGCGTCCTCGTGACCTGGGTTAGGATCTTTCCCCCAGTGACCTGGGTAAGGGTCCTCTCCTAGTGCCCTGGGTACTGGGCGTCCCGGTGACCCGGCTTTGTGTTGCCAGACAAAGGCCTCATTGCTGTAATTCCGGGCCAGTGTCTAACGGGAACTTCATAATTTTAAAACTTAATAACTTGGAAACTTATTTGGGAGATAATTTCTTGCCGTCGGATCACAGCTCTTCATTTTAGATTGCATTCGGCTTAAGTTCCTTGGGCAGCTTTAAGCTTAGTTTTCCTTGGTTTACACAAGTTTACGACCGTGTAAATGGCCAAAGTACACAGGGATAATGGTGGAGGAGCAGCAGTTAGTTTACATTACTGGAATTATCAAAATTCATCCTATAAGGTGTTGGCACATTACCTTCCTCGCTGTAGGGCTTTGGTGCTGATAATCACCAGAAATGCACTTTCTGAAAAATCTTGTCTGCAGGGAACATGAAGACCGCTCTGCCTATGCCAGTGCTGTACAGAGATGGTCTTTCGAGACATCTTGTACTGGTACATTGTTGCAACACTTTCTTGCTTCAGAGTCTCGCAAGAGGCGTGCGAAGTTGGATAATCAGATTCTAACTTTTAATGATGTTTTTTCTATTGACTTATTCATCAAAACAATGACTATAGCACTTTAGATAAGGGTTTCTCAAAGTTAAAACGATTTTCTCGTGCCTTTGTTCTTTTTAAATTCAATTTGGAAACTACCAACATTTGACAAAAGAAATTTTAATATTCATATCTTATTAGACTGGACGAGGCGAAGATAATGCCATCAGTCTTGATGAAGCCCTTCACCCTGCATGGTTGTGAAGCCCTTCACTTTGCGTGATTGTGAAGTCCTTCACCTTGCATGGGTGTGATCCTCCAACACTTCCTTGTCGTCGTCTGCAGTCCTCCAGGAACCCGTCCCACACGTTTCTTTGTCCGTCTTGGATTTGTAAATATAAAATCTTTTATGGCAGTTTCTACATGTCGCCATAATACTCAATTATGAAAGATTCTTTTTCATTTTATGTTGTTTTCACTTATGATGTTTTATTCACTTACATTCTTGCGACTAAAATGCCCTCTCCTCTTTTCTTGGGTCATTTATCACTGTAGGATGAAAGGAAAGTACTCGTGATGAATGGCCCGCCAACAGGAACTACGATGAGTGCCATCATTAAGCATGTTGGCGAGGACTGGACTCCAGTCTTGGAGGATTAGTATGGCCCAGTGACTGTCTCTCCTTGCCTTGATGAGGCTCACCTGACTTGCTGGCCCTGATGTGGCGCGTGTCCAGGTGACTGGAAGTGGTGTTCTTGAAGGTTTAGGTGGTGCTGGTGTCTGTGATGGTTCAGGTGTTGGTTAGGTGGTTGTAACTGTGGTACACACATTGCTGGGAGAGACGGGGCAGTGCAGGTGTGTACTCGGCTCCCTTACTAACGGGTCGCAGGTGTGCTGAACGCGAGGGTGGGGGAGGGAGGATTCTGACGTCCTACGGGATAAAGCCCCCATAGACACATCCTCTTCCCCACCACGAATGCAAAGTGTAGGAAACTCTCTTCCATCAATGCCTCCCAAGGATGCCGGTACAGGTTTCCTCTGAGGTTCTCCCCGAGATGATCTGTTATACTGTCATTAATCTACGTTAACTTTCTTCAACAGAAACACGACTTTGTGACTTTTGTCGCTCTGGTGATCTCACTCACATCTTATACTATCAATATCAACTTCAAAATCCAACCCAACAGGAAGGGCATACTTTCGCTAGAAAAATATTGTACTTCTTTGCTTTGAAAGTTCCGAACCTTTTGTTTTCCGTGTATAGCACCAAGGAAGCAGCAGGAAGTGTAACAAGAAGCCAGAGTAAAGTGCTGTACTATTGTGTGTGTGTGTGTGTGTGTGTGTGTGTGTGTGTGTGTGTGTGCGTATGTTTGTGCATTTATGTCTGTGCAGGAGAGACTCGGTGTGAGAAAGATCTCTGAAGAAAGGGAAATTGATACATAACGAAACAAGAAACGTAAATACAAGAGTAACGAAATGATTTAGACGCTAACGGAAAATATAAGCAACGAATGAGAGTGACAAGACAAAGTTACACGATGAACATATTTTCAAGAGAAAAAAGAAGATTTTCAGGACGAAAGAAGAACAGAGAAACAGGACAGAGAAATAGAGAGAAGAGACACACATGCTAAGAAAAAGTCCTCCATTGTAGAGAAGGCCGGGCGGGCAGCCATTGAGAGAGGGCCATTGTGCGCCGCCAGCGCCACCAAAGGCCTATTATGAAGACGTGAATGACTGCGTCTCTCGCGGTATAAAAGAGGAATTTTTGAATGTTTACACTGTAGAATTTTGGATTGTGTCCAGCCATTGGGAGGGACGAAGATTTTCTTTTTTTTCTGGCGTATATAGAAGTACAGAAGGAGATGGACATTATTTCCGAACACGTGCTCTGTAAGCCTCTCTTGTGGATATAATCAAATCTGCCAAAAATGCTATTCCTTCAGGCCCTCAGACTGCCTCATTAGCAGCTAACGGAAGTGCCGGTCATCAGTTACACTTCCTAAAGTCAGTCATTCACTTAAATCTTGAGCGATTTTTACTTGAAAAACTGTAATATAACAATTGTTACTCAGCACCACCACTAATGAGCAGGTGTTCACCAGGACCACGTCACAACACGCACACAAGGAGCCCAGGAGAGCCCCACCCGCTAGTCTGGCTGGCCACGGCTGACACTATTTTCTGGACCGGAAACCCTTCAGACTGACCAGATCTGCCTCCAGATATGGGTTGTACTGAGGAGGTGGGTTATAACCCCCTACGAGGAGGTGGACTGACAACAGAATATCATTAGTCTTGCCAACATGCTGGTGCGACAACAGTATCATAATACTGCCAACATGCTGGTTTGAAAACAGCATTATGAGTCTTGCCAACGTGCTGGTGTGACAATTGTAACGTGAGTCTTGCCAACATGCTGGTGTGACACCTATATCGTCAGCAATATAACTAAGCAAAAACATTTGTCTTGTTCTTCCTCAGGTCTGGAAGGAGAGCAACATTACTGAAATGGATGATGAGCTGTCACTAAAACGTTGTTGTTATGCTCCGCTAAGCCAATTACATTTACTTTTATGGTTGCTTTAAATTTTAATTGGCTGGCCATAATCCAGTCTCGTTCATTTTTACGACAGTAATTACGATGAAAGGCTTTATTATGCCTAGGATGTGAGGCAGCTGTTTCTGAATATATGAGACGAAGATAGAATTCTGAACTGTTTTTCGCAATGTTTTGGTTCAAATTATTTAAACATCGTTTCACTCAGTGTGAAAACAGAGACGATAAGCTGAAACAAAGTTTTTTTTTTTTCCTCAACACTTTCTGAGAGGACATCAAGTATTAGCCTCTATAAATTGACTGAGGAAATGTAAAGTGAAGGGACGAGTCTGATATAGAATTTGATACACAAATGATATTCAGCAATATCATGTGAGATGGTCACCCAGAAGGCTTCTTAGGTTTGTGAAATGTGGACAGGTAAATCCGTGTACGATATTTCTATTTGTTTTACAGTTAAAATTGGATTGGTGTGTTTATTTTATGTTGTTTTTGTTGTTTTCGTAAAGTCTGTAGGATTAATAAGTGAAACGTGGGTTATGAAATCTGCATACTTATATATCACTTCTGAAAGGACTCCTGCTGCCCATGGATGTTAGATGGGTCTCTATGGGTCTAATGGAAGATATACAAATCCACAAAATGGTATCGTGTGGTAGCTAATGATAAGCTCGAGTGTATGGATTCTGCTACTTAAGAATTTGATTTAAACTAACCGGCTTGTGTCTAGAACTTTAGGGTATAGCTTATCGCGTTACTAAATCATTTCGTAGAATCATTGCTTTCAAACAATTAACTGGATTTATGGATTTCATTCTTGACAAAGTTATCGGTTTTACTTTAGAATACGAGAAAGTTTTTGGATCTATTAGCGAGAAGGAATTGCCTTTTGCTCAGCACACTGAAGCACTTCAGCAAACAATCAGTGGAAGATTTCAACAATTTAGAGTTACAGGACCAGTAGTGAAGTTTTTGCTGAATCCATTAAGCACAGTTGACGTTAACACAGCTTTATTTACCATTGGAAAAACATTTCAGACTAAAATGGAACTGCGGCATAACCATTCAAGGCGGCAATGTTATAGTTCTTTACAAATGATGAAAAATGTAAAATGTCTCTGACACAAATGCCTGGTGCTGAGAAATGCTGTTCGCATGATTAGGTCTTCCTGCAGATTGAGTTGTGGTAATGCTCTCTTGTTAACGATGATGTACATGATAACAGAGTGCAGGTCAACACCAGTGGATTCCCTTCTCGACGACAGTTTACGCTCTGCCTTCTCGTCGTACACCCAAAATTACCACAAGCTGGGGGAAGACATACAGTCACGAGCCTGACACTGGCAGTGTTTGTCAGAAAATGTAATGCCATTAATGTCATATACACATTGCATATAAATATATATATATATATATATATATATATATATATATATATATATA